>CM032160.1:17776380-17863251 GCA_018901935.1 Pugionium cornutum
CCTTGGGCACCAAGCAACATGCCTAAGACCGTAGAC
Source organism: Pugionium cornutum (assembly GCA_018901935.1). Taxonomy (NCBI): domain Eukaryota; kingdom Viridiplantae; phylum Streptophyta; class Magnoliopsida; order Brassicales; family Brassicaceae; genus Pugionium; species Pugionium cornutum. The sequence goes on from CM032160.1 coordinate 17,776,417, forward strand.
AAAGGCAAAAGCGTAGAGATCGAGTCAAGGTTCAAGAGCAAGCCTCCTGAACCCACCCGTGACCAGAGAGAGCCTGGTAAGTCTTCTAACCCTCAAAGATCACGTGACATAACTTGTTTCAAGTGTAGGGGACGTGGACACATCTCAAGGGAGTGCCCAAACAACCGAGTCATGCTGATTACGGAGGCAGGAGAATATGAGTCCCAAGATGAAGAGGACAATGAACCAGAAGGAGAGTATGGTGACATTGAGTACCCTGATGTGGGGGAAGTGCTGGTCACTAGACGTATCCTCAGTGCAATGGTGGATCCTTCAGAGACCATCCAAAAGGAGAACATCTTCCACAGCCGTTGCACCATCAAAGGAAAGGTATGTAACCTCATCATAGATGGTGGTTCTTGCACTAACGTTGCTAGTGCGTATATGGTTGATAAGCTAGGTCTAGAGAGGACACGACATCCTCGACCATATAGGCTGAGATGGCTTGATGACAGAGTGGAGCTCAAGATTCATGAGCAAGTCACTGTGCCATTCAGTGTGGGCAAGTACCAAGACCAGGTCGTGTGCGACGTGGTGCCCATGCAAGCTGGCCATCTTCTACTAGGAAGACCATGGCAATTTGACAAAGAGACCAGGCATGATGGCCGAACCAATCTATACACCTTCGTGCATGACAAGAGAAAGGTCAGCCTAGCTCCTCTTACACCTACCCAAGTACATGAGCTACAACTCCAAATGAGTAAGGAAAAGAAACTTGTCAAGTCTAACTTTCTTATTCAACCTAGTCATGTCCGGAGAGCTTTAGCCTCGAAGGACTTAATGTTACTAATGGTGTTCAAGGAAGTGTTGAGTATAGAACAGGGACAGGTAGAGCTACCTCATGAAGTAGCAACACTCCTCAACAAATTCCAGGATGTATTTCCAGAGGAGATACCAGCAGGCTTGCCTCCTTTACGTGGCATAGAACATCAGATTGATCTAGTGCCCGGAGCAGCTCTGCCCAACCGGCCAGCCTACCGGATGAGTCCAGAGGAGTCCAAGGAACTTGAGAAGCAAGTCAAGGAGCTCCTGGAGAAAGGATATGTTCGAGAGAGCCTCAGTCCATGTGCTGTACCAGTGCTACTAGTGCCCAAGAAGGATGGGACTTGGCGCATGTGCGTGGACTGCCGAGCAATCAACAACATCACAGTCAAGTATAGGCATCCAATACCACGACTGGATGATATGCTAGATGAGCTGAGTGGAGCCACGGTCTTCTCCAAGATAGACCTCAAAAGTGGATACCACCAGGTAAGAATGAAGGAAGGTGATGAGTGGAAAACCGCTTTCAAGACAAAGCAAGGACTCTACGAGTGGACAGTCATGCCATTTGGCTTGACTAATGCCCCAAGCACCTTCATGCGCCTTATGAACCAAGTTCTTAGGGCGTACATCAGTAAGTTCGTAGTAGTTTATTTTGATGACATACTTGTTTATAGTAAGTGCCCACGGGAACACCTAACACATCTTGAGATGGTCCTTAAAACCCTTCGACAAGAAGAGCTCTATGCCAATCTCAAGAAGTGCACCTTTTGTACTGATAAGCTTGTCTTTTTAGGTTTTGTTGTGAGTTCACAGGGCCTAAAGGTTGATGAAGAGAAGATTCGAGCCATACAAGAATGGCCAACACCAGGAAACATCAGCCAAGTAAGGAGCTTCCACGGACTGGCCAGCTTCTATAGGAGATTCGTGCCCAACTTCAACAGTATTGCCTCACCACTGACGGCAGTAGTGAAGAAGAACGTGGGATTCAGCTGGGGAGAAGCTCAGGAGAAGGCATTCAAGGCCTTGAAGGACAGCCTTACACATGCACCAGTGCTAGTCCTGCCCGACTTCAACAAGACGTTTGAAGTGGAGTGTGATGCCTCTGGAATAGGCATAGGAGCAGTGCTAACCCAAGGAGGGAGACCAGTGGCATACTTCAGTGAGAAGCTAGGTGGTGCCTCACTGAACTACCCAACTTATGACAAGGAGCTTTATGCCCTTGTCTGAGCATTGGAGACTTTGCAGCATTACTTGCTGTCCAAGGAGTTTGTGATCCACACTGATCACGAGACTCTCAAACACCTCAGAGGGCAAACCAATCTCAAGAGGAGACATGCCAGGTGGATGGAGTTCATAGAGACCTTTCCGTACATCATCAAGTACAAGAAGGGCAAAGATAATGTGGTAGCCGATGCACTATCAAGGAGGTTTGCCTTGATATCAACCATGGAAGCAAAGGTCCTAGGATTCGAGCACATCAAGGATCTATACAAGGATGATCCTGACCTTGCTGAGAGCTACAAGGAGTGTAGCACAGGGAGTCATGGCAAATTCTACACCCATGAGGGATTCTTGTTCCGAGAAAGAAGGCTGTGCATACCACAAGGATCACTAAGGGAGCTTATCATCCGAGAAGCTCATGGAGGAAGAGTCATGGGCCACTTTGGTGTCGACAAGACTCTAGCAGTGGTCAAGGAGCACTTCTACTGGCCACACATCAAGAGGACAGTAGAAGCACATTGTGCAAGATGCATCACTTGCAAGAAGGCAAAGTCCCGAGTGCAACCTCACGGGTTGTATCTCCCCCTGCCCATACCAACACATCCATGGGTGGACATCTCGATGGATTTTGTTCTAGGTCTGCCCAAGATCAACCACAAAGATGCAATCTTTGTAGTGGTGGACAGATTCTCCAAGATGGCACACTTCGTCCCATGTGCCAATGTCAATGATGCCACGCAAACAGCTGCGCTGTTCTTCAGAGAGATAGTACGGCTTCATGGAGTGCCAAGGACCATCGTATCAGATAGGGACACCAAGTTCCTCAGCCATTTCTGGAGGACCCTTTGGAGAAAGCTAGGCACGAAGCTACTCTTCTCAACCACTTGCCATCCTCAAACCGATGGTCAAACTGAAGTTGTCAACAGGACCCTATCAACTCTTCTCAGAACAACACTAGGGAAGAACCTAAAGACTTGGGTGGAGTGCCTGCCATTCATTGAGTTTGCCTACAACCGAGCTGTGCACTCAGCAACTAAGAAGACCCCATTTGAAGTGGTATACGGTTTCAACCCTCTCACCCCATTGGAGCAAACACCACTACCACCAGCTGAGATGACCAACCTCAACGAAGCATCCAAAGCAGAGTTCATAAGGAGGTTACACCAGAAGATAGCAGAGAACTTGGAGAAGAGGACCGGACAGTACGTGACTCATGCCAACAAAGGAAGAAAGGAGGTGATCTTTTAACCAGGCGATTGGGTGTGGCTACACCTACGCCAGGAGAGGTTCCCAAACCTAAGGAGTTCCAAGCTAGCACCAAGAGGAGATGGACCATTAAGAGTGCTCGAGAGGATCAACAACAACGCCTACCGGATCGAGCTGCCAGGTGAGTTCAATGTGTCCAATACGTTCAATGTTACTGACTTGGCCCCTTTCCATGCAGATGATCCAGTTTTGAGGACAAAACCTACTGAAGAGGGAGGGGATGATGAGGACATCAGGTCGTACATCCAGCCAGGAGACCAGACTGGCCGACCAGGAAGCTTGCCGAGACAGCAGGACCATCTGGCGCGCCTGCGGACCAGACAGTACCGCGGACCCTCGACCTATAGGACCAGACCGGTCAACATCGCCATGGAGAGGCCCAAGCTTCCGGCACACTTAGTGGGGACGTGAATGACACCGCCGGTCCCCTGATGACACCGCCGACTCCGGGATCAACTTGGCCGGTCTTGAAGTCATTCCGGCCAGTACCGCGCACAATCCAGCCGGTACAGGCCATCCAACCGAGTACACGCACACTTCCACTCTACACAAGAGGACTCGGAAATGAGCTACCAGCTCCAGGACATGCACTTAGAGGAAGTCTCTACACCAGTGGTGCGTCAAAGAGCAATGACAAGAAGCAGATCAAGGGCACTCTTCCACAAATTCAGCTTATGGGTCGAGAAGCTTCTAGAGGAAGATCGACTAAGGGCAATGGGCCAAAAGTGCAAGGAAGAGTCCAATGGCTTCTCCAAAACACAAGGGACATCAGAGACTTGGGCTTTAGTGGCAAGAGAGGTCAGGGCCCAAAGATTTTTAACCCTACTCAAAGTCGAAGACTAGGAGCAAGGCGCGTGCATGCCACAAGGACGGCCACCTTCCATTTCTTGGCCATGAGGTAAGTTAAGATAAGTTTACATTCGAATATATGCCTCTTCTGTTTTGCAGGGTAGGATCTAGTTGCTTTACATTTTTGAGTCAAGAACATTTTAGGAATAGGTCCTTTTTCGGTTATACACTTTGTATTTTTCCTTTTGTGCACTTTTGTAAACGTTCCTTTTTCTTATTTGAGTTGACCCTAGTAGGTCAAGCTGTCGAGCATATTAATAAGGCTCCTTCCAGCATTGTAGTTCGACAACCTTTTTGATATTAATAAAGTAGAACTTTCTTCCTACAAGCTTTCTCTCAAAAGAGACTTGTGCGCTTAGAACCTAGTTGAGACCAGCCCTCCTAGCTCTAAGTTTGTGATTTATCACGAGGTTCATCACCCCTCGTGTGGTTCACTTCACCCTTCCATCTTTTACCAACCAGAAAACCCCCATCCAGAAGCCTAAGGTTGAGTTTCTCACCTAATCTTCTACAAACAGCCCACGCGCATACATCCTTGAATCAAGGCTTGTATCACCTTCCCTTATGTGATCAAATACAAGAAAGGTAAAGAGAATGTATTAGCCGACGCTCTTTCTCGGAGGTATGTGCTCTTGAACTCATTAGAAGTTAAGCTTCTAGGGTTTGAGAAAATCAAAGAGTTATATGCTACTGATCCTGATTTTAAGGATATTTATGCTTCTTGTGAAAAGTTTGGTAGTGGAAAATACTTTAAGAGTGAAGGCTTCTTGTTTTATGATAGTCGGTTATGTGTACCTAACTCCTTTTTGCGAGACTTGTTTGTTAAGGAAGCACACTAAGGTGGTCTTATGGGTCACTTTGGCGTGGGAAAGACATTAAATGTATTGCAGGAACACTTCTTTTGGCCAGATATGAGGAGTGATGTTTAGAAAGCTTGCCAAAGATGTGTAACTTGCAAGCAAGCCAAATCCACAATCCAAAAGCACAGTTTGTATACCCATCTTCCTATACCTTTGCACCATGGGAATGATATTTCTATGGATTTTGTTTTTTGGATTGCTTAGAACTAAGACTGGAAAGGATTTTGTGTTTGTTGTAGTTGATAGATTTTCCAAAATGGCTCACTTTATTCCTTGTCATAAGACGGATGATGCCATTAACATTGCCGGATTATTCTTTAAGGAGATAGTTAGACTTCATGGCATGCCTAGGACCATAAAATTAGATAGAGACACTAACTTTCTTAACTAATTTTGGAAAATACTTTGGTCTAAGCTAGGAACTAAGCTTTGTTTCTCCACAACTTGTCACCCGCAATCTGATGGTCAAACTGAAGTAGTTAATAGAACCTCGTCTAATTTGTTAAGAGCTTTGATTAAAAAGAATCTTAGGACTTGGGAAGAATGCTTGTCTCATGTTGAATTTGCATATAATCATGCTAGGCATAATGCATCTATGTACTTACCATTCAAAATTGTTTATGGGTTCAATCCCATCTCAAATTTGGATCTAATGCCTTTAACTTTGAGTGAAGGGACAAGCCTTGATGGAAAGAAAAGGCTGAGTTGGTAAAAAAAATTCATGAGAAGGTTCGACTCAATATTGAAAATAAGACTAAGATGTATGCTCAAGAGGCCAATAAAGACCAGAAGGAGTTAGCATTTGAGGAAGGAGACTTGGTGTGGATCCATTTGCGGAAAGATAGATTTACGAGTGAAAGGAAATCCAAGCTAATGCCTAGGATTGATGGCCCATCCAAAGTCATCAAGAAGATCAATTACAATGCCTACCAGCTGGATCTTCAAGGTAAGTACCAAGTGAGTTCAAGATTCAATATTACTGATTTGGTCCCATATTTTGTAGATGAAACAGATTTGAGGTCAAATCCTTCTCAACTAGGGGAGGATGATGTGAGCATGGCCAGCAAGGAACCACAACCTAAGGAGCAGCTTGAACCAGAGGAGGAAGAAGACCCTAAAGATGCTAAGAAGCAGCTAGAACCCGCGGATATTGGAGATGAAAGCCTACAAATCTTCAGTGGTCCCATTACCCAATCCAAGCAAGCCAAACTTAAGACAGCACTACAACACTTTCTCAACACCATTCAGGCAAGTTTAGTGTGTGCTAATCCGACCACATTGGTTGTGATTCAAGCAACCTAAACCTCACCAAGAGAGGTGCCCTGGATTGTGCTCTTTTCCCTATTCTTACTTTTGTCCCAATAGGTTGTATAATGAGGCAAGCCCAAGGTACTTTACCACAACCTGTTGGTGAATCAAGGCCCATTCTATCTTATCATCCACGAAATAATAGAGGAAGAATTAAGTCAAAACATTATTTACTTCATAGTCTTTGTCTTAGTTGTCTTTGTAATTCCCTGAGTATTTCTTTTAATGTTTTGGTAGAATTTTTGGAGTCATTTTTAATGTCCTAGACTACTATAAGTACTCTCTTGTATCCTTCTTTCTGAATCATCAAACACTAGACTCATACCCACGCCATGCGTGGCGAAAAATATTTCGTAAATTATATTTTATTAGTAAATATAAATTAAATATATAGAATTTTAAATTTTATTTAAAATTATTTTTAACATTAATTTTTGTATATACAAATTATGAAAAAAAATAATTATTTTTATGAATTTAATAGTATTTTTTTGTTAGTTTAATAAAATATATTAATTATATAACCAAATTAATAACAATGATATATTTGTAATTATTTTAATAAGTTAAACTCATTTTTTATATTTATTTGAAATTTATTTTAGTGATTACACGTTAGCATGATATTTCTGTTAATAACACGTCAGAGTAAAGTTATTTTATTAAAATGTTTCTCAAATAATGTATTAGGGATTATATTATTAACTTAAATCTATTTATATTTATTTGAAATTATTTATAAATTAATGTATAAAAAATTTAAAGAAATAAAAAGTATTGTTTTTGTAAATGTAACAATATTTTTTGGTTAGTTGAATAAAATGCATAGATTATATAACCAAGTTAATATGAGTGGCATGTTTTGTAATTATTCTAGCAATTTAAACCTTTTTATATATTTAAGCCGAAAGTTGCTGTGGTGTTGACAACTCAGCATGGCAATTCTGTTATTAACACGTGAAGGTAAGGTTATTTTGTTAAAAAGATTCTCAAATAATATATTAGGGATTTTAATAGCAAATCTCCTTCTTAAACTCGTTTGATAATCCTCTGGAATAAGAAATTCTAGAACACTTTATCATTCCTCTCAAGAGCCGAAAGTCTAAGGGATCTTCATCACCCTTGGAAGTTTCAAGTCGATTCACCCCTTTCCCAACGTGCATGGCCTTTGTCATTTACACAGAGCAAGCATATATTCCAAGGATTTTTCACCATGCTTGAGAATTATTATCCATTTCCCCTTGTTCTCGAATCCATTCACTTAAGAGCTCACATATCCGCAAGTTACACAATCGTTTCACCCATTCTGCAACTTCAATACATTCATCCACTCTTCCACAACCATTTGGAGTTGATCAGAGGCTTGATCCTCATCAGGATCACATCAAGTGGTATCAGAGATTCACGTGGTCGTTTCTAATTCGGTCTTAAATTTTGTCACAATATAGAAAATTTATCTAGCTTCAAGTGGGTGTTGGATTTGTGTCATTCTGAAACCCAAATCAAAGTTACATACGAATTAGTGTGGGCATGTAAAGTTTATGGGCTAGTTAAATTGATCATTCCGAACTGATCATTAGCGCTCATGTAGCAAATGAAGCATAATCAATGGCATCACGCAGTTTGGGATTGATTGGATTACTTGGAGGCTTTCTTGTAGCTATTTTGGTCTTAAATTTTGTCACAATATAGAAAATTGAGCTAGCTTAACGTGGGCGTTAGATTTGTGTCCCTCTAAACTCTAAACCAAAAGTTATGGACAATTTATTGAGGACATGTCAAGTTTATCGGCTAATTAAATTGATCATTCTAAACTTTTCATTGGTGCTCATTGAGTAAAGGCTTATAATTAAAACATAATGCATGGCATCACGCAGTTTGGAAAATTGAGCTAGCTTAACGTTGGTGTTGGATTCGTGTCATTTTGAACTCTAAATCAAGAGATACAGAAGATTTAGTGCAGACATGTTAAGTTTATTGGCCAGTTAAAGCGATCATTCCAAACTGATCATTGGTGCTCCTTCAGTAAAAGGGTTATAAATGAAATATAATGCATGGCATCACACAGTTTACTTGGAGGCATTGTCATAACTGTTTCAGGCTCAAATTTTATCACAATATAAAAAATTGAGCTAGCTTAATGTGGGTATTGGATTCGCGTCATTTTTAACTCTAATTTAAAAGTTACATACCATTTAGTGCGGATATGTCAAGTTGATCGGCCAGCTAAAATGATCATCCTAACCGATCATTGGTACCTTTTAGTAAAGGGTTATAAATGAAGCACAATGCTTGGCATTACACAGTATGGGATATATTGGATTACTTGGAGGCTTTATCGTAGCTCTTTCGGTCTCAAATGTTGTCACAACATATAAAATTGAGCTAGCTTAACATGGGAAGTGGATTCCTGTCATTTTGAACTCTAAATGAATAGTTACGGAAGATTTAGTGCGACATGTCAAGTTGATCGGCTAGTTAAAATGATCATCCTAAATTGATCATTAGTGCTCCTTGAGTAAAGGGTTATAAATAAAGCATAATACATTGCATCACGCAGTTTGGGAAAGATTGGATTACTTGGAGACTTTTTCCTTGCTATTTTGGTATTAAATTTTGCCACAATATAGAAATTGAGCTAGCTTAACGTGGGCATCGGATTCGTATAATTTTGAAGTATAAATCAAAAGTTACGTACGACATGTCAAGTTGATTGGCTAGTTAAAATGATCATTCTAAATTGATCATTGGTGCTCCTTGAGTAAAGGCTAATAAATGAAGCATAATATATGGCATCACGCAGTTTGGGATACATTGGATTACATGGAGGCTTTGTCGTAGCTCTTTCAGTATTAATTGTTGTTACAAAATGGAAACTTGAGCTAGCTTAACATGATCATTGGATTCGTATAATTCTAAACAGTAAATCAAAAGTTACAGACCATTTAGTGCAGACATGTCATGATGATCAGCCAGTTAAAATGATTATTATATACTGATCACTGAGGCTCCTTGTGTAAAGGCTTATAAATGAAGCATAGTGCATGGCATCACGCAGTCTAGGATACATTGGATTCTTTGGAGGCTTTGTAGTAGATCTTTCAGTCTCAAATGTTGTCACAATATGGAAAATTGAGCTTGCTTAATTTGGGTGTTGAACTCATGTTATTTTGAGCTCTAAATCAAATGCTAAACACGATTTAGTGAGGACATGTCAAGTTGATCAGCTAGTTAAAAGTATCATTCTACACTGGTCATTGATGCTCCTTGAGTAAAGGCTTATAAATGAAGTATAATGCATGGCATCACGAAGTTTGGGATAAATTGGATTACTTGGAGGTTTTGTCCTACCTCTTTCGGTCTCAAATGTTGTCACAATATGGAAAATTAAGTCAGCTTAACGTGGGCATTGGATTCATATCACTTTGAACTCTAAATAAAAAGTGACAGACGATTTAGTGCGGACATGTCAGGTTGCTCGGCAAGTTAAATTGATCATTCTAAACTTAACATTGGATCTCATTGAACAAAGACTTATAAATGAAGCATAATGCATGACATCACGCAGTTTGGGATACATTGGATTACTTGGAGGCTTTGTCGGAGCTCTTTCAGTCTGAAATGTTGTCACAACTATAAAATTCAGCTAGCATAATGTGGGCGTTGAATTCGTGTCATTTGGAACTCAAAATCAAAAGTTATGGACGATTTAGTGCGGACATGTAAAGTTGATCGGCTAGTAAAAATGATAATTCTAAGATGATCATTGGTGCACTTTGAGTAAAGGCTTATAAATGAACCATTATGCATGGCATCACGCAGTTTTGGATTTATTGGATTACTCGGAGGCTTTGTCGTAGCTCTTTCAGTCTTAAATGTTATCAGAATATGGAAAATTGAGCTAGCTTAATTTGGGCGTTGGACGCATGTTATTTTGAGCTTGAAATCAAATGTTAAAGACGATTTAGTGAGGACATGTCAAGTTGATCAGCTAGTTAAAATGATCATTGCTGCTCCTCATTAAGGTTTATAAAGAAGCATAATGCATGACATCATAAAGTTTGGGATAGATTGGATTCCTTGGAGGCTTTTTCATAGCTATTTCGGTGTTAAATTTTGTCACAATATTAAATATTGAGCTAGCTTAACATGCGCATTCGATTCGTGTCGTTTTGAACTCTAAATCAAAAGTTGATCGGCCAGTTAAACTGATCATTCTAAACTGATCATTGGTTCTCCTTGAGTAAAGGCTTATAAATGAAGCATAATGCTTGGCATCACACAGATTGGGGTACATTGGATTACTTGGAGACTTTGCTGTAGCCCTTTCAGTCAGAAATGTTGTTCCAATATTAAAAATTGAGCTAGCTTAATGTGGGCATTGGACTGATGTTATTTTGAGTTCTAAATCAATAGTTAAAGACAATTTAGTGCGGACATTTCTAGTCGATCAGCTAGTTAAAATGATCATTCTAAACTGATTATTGGTGTTCCTTGACTAAAGACTTATAAACGAAGCATAATGCATGGTATCACACAGTTTGGGATAAATTGGATTACTTGGAGGCTTTGTCGTAACTCTGTGAGTCTCAATTGTTGCTACAATATAGAAAATTGAGCTTGCTTAACGTGGGTGTTGTATTCCTGTAATTCTAAACTTGAAATCAAATGTGACGGACGATTTAGTGCGGACATGTCAAGTTGATTGGCCAGATAAAGTGATTATTCTAAACTGATCATTGGCGTTCCTTGAGTGAAGGCTTGTAAATGAAGCATAATGCATGGCATCAAAAAGTTTGAGATACATTGGATTACTTGGAGGATTTTTCATAGCTATTTTGGTCTTAAATTTTGTCACTATATAGAAAATTAATCTAGCATAATGTGGGCGTTGGATTCGTGTCATTTTGAACTCTAAATAAAAAGTTACGGACGATTTAGTGCAGACATGTCAAGTTGATCGGCCAGTTAAAATGATCGTTCTAAACTCATCATTCGTGCTCCTTGAGTAAAGGCTCATAAATTAAGCATAATGCATGGCATCACGTAGTTTGGAATACATTGGATTACTTGGAGGCTTTGTTGTAGCTCTTTCAATCTCAAATGTTGTCACGTTATAGAAAATTGAGCTAGCTTAACATGGTCGTTGTATTCGTGTCATTATGAACTCCAAGTCAAAAGTTACGGACGATTTAGTGCGAAAATGTCAAGTTGATCGGCCAGTTAAAAGGATTATTCTAAACTGATCAATGGGGCTCCTTGAGTAAAGGCATAAAAGTGATGCATAGTGCATGGCATCACGCAGTTTAGGATACATTGGATTACTTAAAGGCTTTTTTATAGCTATTTCGGTCTTAAATTTTGACACCATATAGAAAATTGATCTAGCACAATGTGGGCGTTGGATTCGTGTCATATTGAACTCTAAATCAAAAGTTATGGACAATTTAGTGAAGACATGTCAAGTTAATCGGCCAGTTAAAATGATCATTCTAAACAGATCATTGCTGCTCCTCATTAAGGTTTATAAAGAAGCATAATGCATGGCATCATACAGTTTGGGATAGATTGGATTCCTTGGAAGCTTTTTCATAGCTATTTCCGTGTTAAATTTTGTCACAATATTAAATATTGAGCTAGCTTAACATGCGCATTCGATTCGTGTCGTTTTGAACTCTAAATCAAAAGTTGATCGGCCAGTTAAAATGATCATTCTAAACTGATCATTGGTTCTCCTTGAGTAAAGGCTTATAAATGAAGCATAATGCTTGGCATCACACAGATTGGGGTACATTGGATTACTTGGAGACTTTGCTGTAGCCCTTTCAGTCAGAAATGTTGTTCCAATATTAAAAATTGAGCTAGCTTAATGTGGGCATTGGACTGATGTTATTTTGAGTTCTAAATCAATAGTTAAAGACAATTTAGTGCGGACATTTCTAGTCGATCAGCTAGTTAAAATGATCATTCTAAACTGATTATTGGTGTTCCTTGACTAAAGACTTATAAACGAAGCATAATGCATGGTATCACACAGTTTGGGATAAATTGGATTACTTGGAGGCTTTGTCGTAACTCTGTGAGTCTCAATTGTTGCTACAATATAGAAAATTGAGCTTGCTTAACGTGGGTGTTGTATTCCTGTAATTCTAAACTTGAAATCAAATGTGACGGACGATTTAGTGCGGACATGTCAAGTTGATTGGCCAGATAAAGTGATTATTCTAAACTGATCATTGGCGTTCCTTGAGTGAAGGCTTGTAAATGAAGCATAATGCATGTCATCAAAAAGTTTGAGATACATTGGATTACTTGGAGGATTTTTCATAGCTATTTTGGTCTTAAATTTTGCCACTATATAGAAAATTAATCTAGCATAATGTGGGCGTTGGATTCGTGTCATTTTGAACTCTAAATAAAAAGTTACGGACAATTTAGTGAAGACATGTCAAGTTGATCGGCCAGTTAAAATGATTGTTCTAAACTCATCATTCGTGCTCCTTGAGTAAAGGCTCATAAATTAAGCATAATGCATGGCATCACGTAGTTTGGAATACATTGCATTACTTGGAGGCTTTGTTGTAGCTCTTTCAATCTCAAATGTTGTCACGTTATAGAAAATTGAGCTAGCTTAACATGGTCGTTGTATTCGTGTCATTATGAACTCCAAGTCAAAAGTTACGGACGATTTAGTGCGAAAATGTCAAGTTGATCGGCCAGTTAAAAGGATTGTTCTAAACTGATCCATGGGGCTCCTTGAGTAAAGGCATAAAAGTGATGCATAGTGCATGGCATCACGCAGTTTAGGATACATTGGATTACTTAAAGGCTTTTTTATAGCTATTTCGGTCTTAAATTTTGACACCATATAGAAAATTGATCTAGCACAATGTGGGCGTTGGATTCGTGTCATATTGAACTCTAAATCAAAAGTTATGGACAATTTAGTGAAGACATGTCAAGTTAATCGGCCAGTTAAAATGATAATTCTAAACAGATCATTGCTGCTCCTCATTAAGGTTTATAAAGAAGCATAATGCATGGCATCATACAGTTTGGGATAGATTGGATTCCTTGGAAGCTTTTTCATAGCTATTTCCGTGTTAAATTTTGTCACAATATTAAATATTGAGCTAGCTTAACATGCGCATTCGATTCGTGTCGTTTTGAACTCTAAATCAAAAGTTGATCGGCCAGTTAAAATGATCATTCTAAACTGATCATTGGTTCTCCTTGAGTAAAGGCTTATAAATGAAGCATAATGCTTGGCATCACACAGATTGGGGTACATTGGATTACTTGGAGACTTTGCTGTAGCCCTTTCAGTCAGAAATGTTGTTCCAATATTAAAAATTGAGCTAGCTTAATGTGGGCATTGGACTGATGTTATTTTGAGTTCTAAATCAATAGTTAAAGACAATTTAGTGCGGACATTTCTAGTCGATCAGCTAGTTAAAATGATCATTCTAAACTGATTATTGGTGTTCCTTGACTAAAGGCTTATAAACGAAGCATAATGCATGGTATCACACAGTTTGGGATAAATTGGATTACTTGGAGGCTTTGTCGTAACTCTGTCAGTCTCAATTGTTGCTACAATATAGAAAATTGAGCTTGCTTAACGTGGGTGTTGTATTCCTGTAATTCTAAACTTGAAATCAAATGTGACGGACGATTTAGTGCGGACATGTCAAGTTAATTGGCCAGATAAAGTGATTATTCTAAACTGATCATTGGCGTTCCTTGAGTGAAGGCTTGTAAATGAAGCATAATGCATGGCATCAAAAAGTTTGAGATACATTGGATTACTTGGAGGATTTTTCATAGCTATTTTGGTCTTAAATTTTGTCACTATATAGAAAATTAATCTAGCATAATGTGGGTGTTGGATTCGTGTCATTTTGAACTCTAAATAAAAAGTTACGGACGATTTAGTGCAGACATGTCAAGTTGATCGGCCAGTTAAAATGATCGTTCTAAACTCATCATTCGTGCTCCTTGAGTAAAGGCTCATAAATTAAGCATAATGCATGGCATCACGTAGTTTGGAATACATTGGATTACTTGGAGGCTTTGTTGTAGCTCTTTCAATCTCAAATGTTGTCACGTTATAGAAAATTGAGCTAGCTTAACATGGTCGTTGTATTCGTGTCATTATGAACTCCAAGTCAAAAGTTACGGACGATTTAGTGCGAAAATGTCAAGTTGATCGGCCAGTTAAAAGGATTATTCTAAACTGATCAATGGGGCTCCTTGAGTAAAGGCATAAAAGTGATGCATAGTGCATGGCATCACGCAGTTTAGGATACATTGGATTACTTAAAGGCTTTTTTATAGCTATTTCGGTCTTAAATTTTGACACCATATAGAAAATTGATCTAGCACAATGTGGGCGTTGGATTCGTGTCATATTGAACTCTAAATCAAAAGTTATGGACAATTTAGTGAAGACATGTCAAGTTAATCGGCCAGTTAAAATGATCATTCTAAACAGATCATTGCTGCTCCTCATTAAGGTTTATAAAGAAGCATAATGCATGGCATCATACAGTTTGGGATAGATTGGATTCCTTGGAAGCTTTTTCATAGCTATTTCCGTGTTAAATTTTGTCACAATATTAAATATTGAGCTAGCTTAACATGCGCATTCGATTCGTGTCGTTTTGAACTCTAAATCAAAAGTTGATCGGCCAGTTAAAATGATCATTCTAAACTGATCATTGGTTCTCCTTGAGTAAAGGCTTATAAATGAAGCATAATGCTTGGCATCACACAGATTGGGGTACATTGGATTACTTGGAGGCTCTGATGTAGCCCTTTCAGTCAGAAATGTTGTTCCAATATTAAAAATTGAGCTAGCTTAATGTGGGCATTGGACTGATGTTATTTTGAGTTCTAAATCAATAGTTAAAGACGATTTAGTGCGGACATGTCTAGTCGATCAGCTAGTTAAAATGATCATTCTAAACTGATTATTGGTGTTCCTTGACTAAAGGCTTATAAACGAAGCATAATGCATGGTATCACACAGTTTGGGATAGATTGGATTACTTGGAGGCTTTGTCGTAACTCTGTCAGTCTCAATTGTTGCTACAATATAGAAAATTGAGCTTGCTTAACGTGGGCGTTGTATTCCTGTAATTCTGAACTCGAAATCAAATGTGACGGATGATTTAGTGCAGACATGTCAAGTTGATTGGCCAGATAAATTGATCATTTTAAACTGATCATTGGTGTTCCTTGAGTGAAAGGTTATAAATGAAGCATAATGCATGGCATCACAAAGTATGAGATACATTGGATTACTTGGAGGCTTTTTCATAGCTATTTTGGTCTTAAATTTTGTCACTATATAGAAAATTAATCTAGCATAATGTGGGCGTTGGATTCGTGTCATTTTGAACTCTAAATAAAAAGTTACGGACAATTTAGTGAAGACATGTCAAGTTGATCGGCCAGTTAAAATGATCGTTCTAAACTCATCATTCGTGCTCCTTGAGTAAAGGCTCATAAATTAAGCATAATGCATGGCATCACGTAGTTTGGAATACATTGCATTACTTGGAGGCTTTGTTGTAGCTCTTTCAATCTCAAATGTTGTCACGTTATAGAAAATTGAGCTAGCTTAACATGGTCGTTGTATTCGTGTCATTATGAACTCCAAGTTAAAAGTTACGGACGATTTAGTGCGAAAATGTCAAGTTGATCGGCCAGTTAAAAGGATTATTCTAAACTGATCAATGGGGCTCCTTGAGTAAAGGCATAAAAGTGATGCATAGTGCATGGCATCACGCAGTTTAGGATACATTGGATTACTTAAAGGCTTTTTTATAGCTATTTCGGTCTTAAATTTTGACACCATATAGAAAATTGATCTAGCACAATGTGGGCGTTGGATTCGTGTCATATTGAACTCTAAATCAAAAGTTATGGACAATTTAGTGAAGACATGTCAAGTTAATCGGCCAGTTAAAATGATCATTCTAAACAGATCATTGCTGCTCCTCATTAAGGTTTATAAAGAAGCATAATGCATGGCATCATACAGTTTGGGATAGATTGGATTCCTTGGAAGCTTTTTCATAGCTATTTCCGTGTTAAATTTTGTCACAATATTAAATATTGAGCTAGCTTAACATGCACATTCGATTCGTGTCGTTTTGAACTCTAAATCAAAAGTTGATCGGCCAGTTAAAATGATCATTCTAAACTGATCATTGGTTCTCCTTGAGTAAAGGCTTATAAATGAAGCATAATGCTTGGCATCACACAGATTGGGGTACATTGGATTACTTGGAGACTTTGTTGTAGCCCTTTCAGTCAGAAATGTTGTTCCAATATTAAAAATTGAGCTAGCTTAATGTGGGCATTGGACTGATGTTATTTTGAGTTCTAAATCAATAGTTAAAGACAATTTAGTGCGGACATTTCTAGTCGATCAGCTAGTTAAAATGATCATTCTAAACTGATTATTGGTGTTCCTTGACTAAAGGCTTATAAACGAAGCATAATGCATGGTATCACACAGTTTGGGATAAATTGGATTACTTGGAGGCTTTGTCGTAACTCTGTGAGTCTCAATTGTTGCTACAATATAGAAAATTGAGCTTGCTTAACGTGGGTGTTGTATTCCTGTAATTCTAAACTTGAAATCAAATGTGACGGACGATTTAGTGCGGACATGTCAAGTTGATTGGCCAGATAAAGTGATTATTCTAAACTGATCATTGGCGTTCCTTGAGTGAAGGCTTGTAAATGAAGCATAATGCATGGCATCAAAAAGTTTGAGATACATTGGATTACTTGGAGGATTTTTCATAGCTATTTTGGTCTTAAATTTTGTCACTATATAGAAAATTAATCTAGCATAATGTGGGCGTTGGATTCGTGTCATTTTGAACTCTAAATAAAAAGTTACGGACGATTTAGTGCAGACATGTCAAGTTGATCGGCCAGTTAAAATGATCGTTCTAAACTCATCATTCGTGCTCCTTGAGTAAAGGCTCATAAATTAAGCATAATGCATGGCATCACGTAGTTTGGAATACATTGGATTACTTGGAGGCTTTGTTGTAGCTCTTTCAATCTCAAATGTTGTCACGTTATAGAAAATTGAGCTAGCTTAACATGGTCGTTGTATTCGTGTCATTATGAACTCCAAGTCAAAAGTTACGGACGATTTAGTGCGAAAATGTCAAGTTGATCGGCCAGTTAAAAGGATTATTCTAAACTGATCAATGGGGCTCCTTGAGTAAAGGCATAAAAGTGATGCATAGTGCATGGCATCACGCAGTTTAGGATACATTGGATTACTTAAAGGCTTTTTTATAGCTATTTCGGTCTTAAATTTTGACACCATATAGAAAATTGATCTAGCACAATGTGGGCGTTGGATTCGTGTCATATTGAACTCTAAATCAAAAGTTATGGACAATTTAGTGAAGACATGTCAAGTTAATCGGCCAGTTAAAATGATCATTCTAAACAGATCATTGCTGCTCCTCATTAAGGTTTATAAAGAAGCATAATGCATGGCATCATACAGTTTGGGATAGATTGGATTCCTTGGAAGCTTTTTCATAGCTATTTCCGTGTTAAATTTTGTCACAATATTAAATATTGAGCTAGCTTAACATGCACATTCGATTCGTGTCATTTTGAACTCTAAATCAAAAGTTGATCGGCCAGTTAAAACGATCATTCTAAACTGATCATTGGTTCTCCTTGAGTAAAGGCTTATAAATGAAGCATAATGCTTGACATCACACAGATTGGGGTACATTGGATTACTTGGAGGCTTTGTTGTAGCCCTTTCAGTCAGAAATGTTGGTCCAATATTAAAAATTGAGCTAGCTTAATGTGGGCATTGGACTGATGTTATTTTGAGTTCTAAATCAATAGTTAAAGACAATTTAGTGCGGACATGTCTAGTCGATCAGCTAGTTAAAATGATCATTCTAAACTGATTATTGGTGTTCCTTGACTAAAGGCTTATAAACGAAGCATAATGCATGGTATCACACAGTTTGGGATAGATTGGATTACTTGGAGGCTTTTTCGTAACTCTGTCAATCTCAATTGTCGCTACAATATAGAAAATTGAGCTTGCTTAACGTGGGTGTTGTATTCCTGTAATTCTAAACTTGAAATCAAATGTGACGGATGATTTAGTGCGGACATGTCAAGTTGATTGGCCAGATAAAGTGATTATTCTAAACTGATCATTGGCGTTCCTTGAGTGAAGGCTTGTAAATGAAGCATAATGCATGGCATCAAAAAGTTTGAGATACATTGGATTACTTGGAGGATTTTTCATAGCTATTTTGGTCTTAAATTTTGTCACTATATAGAAAATTAATCTAGCATAATGTGGGCGTTGGATTCGTGTCATTTTGAACTCTAAATAAAAAGTTACGGACGATTTAGTGCAGACATGTCAAGTTGATCGGCCAGTTAAAATGATCGTTCTAAACTCATCATTCGTGCTCCTTGAGTAAAGGCTCATAAATTAAGCATAATGCATGGCATCACGTAGTTTGGAATACATTGGATTACTTGGAGGCTTTGTTGTAGCTCTTTCAATCTCAAATGTTGTCACGTTATAGAAAATTGAGCTAGCTTAACATGGTCGTTGTATTCGTGTCATTATGAACTCCAAGTCAAAAGTTACGGACGATTTAGTGCGAAAATGTCAAGTTGATCGGCCAGTTAAAAGGATTATTCTAAACTGATCAATGGGGCTCCTTGAGTAAAGGCATAAAAGTGATGCATAGTGCATGGCATCACGCAGTTTAGGATACATTGGATTACTTAAAGGCTTTTTTATAGCTATTTCGGTCTTAAATTTTGACACCATATAGAAAATTGATCTAGCACAATGTGGGCGTTGGATTCGTGTCATATTGAACTCTAAATCAAAAGTTATGGACAATTTAGTGAAGACATGTCAAGTTAATCGGCCAGTTAAAATGATCATTCTAAACAGATCATTGCTGCTCCTCATTAAGGTTTATAAAGAAGCATAATGCATGGCATCATACAGTTTGGGATAGATTGGATTCCTTGGAAGCTTTTTCATAGCTATTTCCGTGTTAAATTTTGTCACAATATTAAATATTGAGCTAGCTTAACATGCGCATTCGATTCGTGTCGTTTTGAACTCTAAATCAAAAGTTGATCGGCCAGTTAAAACGATCATTCTAAACTGATCATTGGTTCTCCTTGAGTAAAGGCTTATAAATGAAGCATAATGCTTGGCATCACACAGATTGGGGTACATTGGATTACTTGGAGACTTTGCTGTAGCCCTTTCAGTCAGAAATGTTGTTCCAATATTAAAAATTGATCTAGCTTAATGTGGGCATTGGACTGATGTTATTTTGAGTTCTAAATCAATAGTTAAAGACAATTTAGTGCGGACATGTCTAGTCGATCAGCTAGTTAAAATGATCATTCTAAACTGATTATTGGTGTTCCTTGACTAAAGGCTTATAAACGAAGCATAATGCATGGTATCACACAGTTTGGGATAGATTGGATTACTTGGAGGCTTTTTCGTAACTCTGTCAATCTCAATTGTCGCTACAATATAGAAAATTGAGCTTGCTTAACGTGGGCGTTGTATTCCTGTAATTCTAAACTCGAAATCAAATGTGACGGACGATTTAGTGCGGACATGTCAAGTTGATTGCCCAGATAAATTGATCATTCTAAACTGATCATTGGTGTTCCTTGAGTGAAGGGTTATAAATGAAGCATAATGCATGGCATCACAAAGTTTGAGATACATTGGATTACTTGGAGGCTTTTTCAGCTATTTTGGTCTTAAATTTTCTCACTATATAGAAAATTAATTTAGCATAACGTGGGCGTTGGATTAGTGTCATATTGAACTCTAAATCAAAAGTTACGGACAATTTAGTGAAGACATGTCAAGTTGATCGGCCAGTTAAAATGATCGTTCTAAACTAATCATTTGTGCTCCTTGAGTAAAGGCTCATAAATTAAGCATAATGCTTGGCATCACGTAGTTTGGAATACATTGCATTACTTGGAGGCTTTGTTGTAGCTCTTTCAATCTCAAATGTTGTTACACTATAGAAAATTGAGCTAGCTTAACATGGCCGTTGTATTCGTGTCATTATGAACTCCAAGTCAAAAGTTACGGACGATTTAGTGCGAAAATGTCAAGTTGATCGGCCAGTTAAAAGGATTATTCTAAACTGATCAATGGGGCTCCTTGAGTAAAGGCATAAAAGTGATGCATAGTGCATGGCATCACGCAGTTTAGGATACATTGGATTACTTAAAGGCTTTTTTATAGCTATTTCGGTCTTAAATTTTGACACCATATAGAAAATTGATCTAGCACAATGTGGGCGTTGGATTCGTGTCATATTGAACTCTAAATCAAAAGTTATGGACAATTTAGTGAAGACATGTCAAGTTAATCGGCCAGTTAAAATGATCATTCTAAACAGATCATTGCTGCTCCTCATTAAGGTTTATAAAGAAGCATAATGCATGACATCATACAGTTTGGGATAGATTGGATTCCTTGGAGGCTTTTTCGTAGCTATTTCCGTGTTAAATTTTGTCAGAATATTAAATATTGAGCTAGCTTAACATGCACATTCCATTTGTGTCATTTTGAGCTCTAAATCAAAAGTTTATCGGCCAGTTAAAACGATCATTCTAAATTTATCATTGGTTCTCCTGGAGTAAAGGCTTATAAATGAAGCATAATGCTTGGCATCACACAGATTGGGGTACATTGGATTACTTGGAGGCTTTGTTGTAGCCCTTTCAGTCAGAAATGTTGTTCCAATATTAAAAATTGAGCTAGCTTAATGTGGGCATTGGACTGCTGTTATTTTGAGTTCTAAATCAATAGTTAAAGACGATTTAGTGCGGACATGTCTAGTCGATCAGCTAGTTAAAATGATCATTCTAAACTGATTATTGGTGTTCCTTCACTAAAGGCTTAGAAACGAAGCATAATGCACGGTATCACACAGTTTGGGATAGATTGGATTACTTGGAGGCTTTGTCGTAACTCTGTCAGTCTCAATTGTTGCTACAATATAGAAAATTGAGCTTGCTTAACGTGGGCGTTGTATTCCTGTAATTCTGAATTCGAAATCAAATGTGACGGACGATTTAGTGCGGACATGTCAAGTTGATTGGCAACATAAATTGATCATTCTAAACTGATCATTGGTGTTCCTTGAGTGAAGGCTTATAAATGAAGCATAATGCATGGCATCACAAAGTTTGAGATACATTGGATTACTTGGAGGCTTTTTCATTGCTATTTTGGCCTTAAATTTTGTCACTATATAGAAAATTAATCTAGCATAACGTGGGCGTTGGATTCGTCTCATTTTGAACTCTAAATAAAAAGTTACAGACGATTTAGTCCAGACATGTCAAGTTGATCGGCCAGTAAAAATGATCGTTCTAAACTCATCATTTGTGCTCCTTGAGTAAAGGCTCATAAATTAAGCTTAATGCATGGCATCACGTAGTTTGGAATACATTGGATTACTTGGAGGCATTGTTGTAGCTCTTTCAATCTCAAATGTTGTCACATTATAGAAAATTGAGCTAGCTTAACATGGCCGTTGTATTCGTGTCATTATGAACACCAAGTCAAAAGTTACGGATGATTTAGTGCGAAAATGTCAAGTTCATTGGCCAGTTAAAAGGATTATTCTAAACTGATCTATGGGGCTCCTTGAGTAAAGGCATAAAAGTGATGCATAGTGCATGGCATCACGCAGTTAAGGATACATTGGATTACTTAAAGGCTTTTTTATAGCTATTTTGGTCTTAAATTTTGACACCATATAGAAAATTGATCTAGAATAACGTGGGCGTTGGATTCTTGTCATATTGAACTCTAAATCAAAAGTTACGGACAATTTAGTAAAGACATGTCAAGTGGATCGGCCAGTTAAAATAATCATTCTAAACAGATCATTGCTGCTCCTCATTAAGGTTTATAAAGAAGCATAATGCATGACATCATACAGTTTGGGATAGATTGGATTCCTTGGAGGCTTTTTCATAGCTATTTCCGTGTTAAATTTTGTCACAATATTAAATATTGAGCTAGCTTAACATGCACATTCGATTTGTGTCATTTTGAACTCTAAATCAAAAGTTGATCGGCCACTTAAAACGATCATTCTAAACTGATCATTGGCTCTCCTTGAGTAAAGGCTTATAAATGAAGCATAATGCTTGGCATCACACAGATTGGGGTACATTGGATTACTTGGAGGCTTTGTTGTAGCCCTTTCAGTCAGAAATGTTGTTCCAATATTAAAAATTGAGCTAGCTTAATGTGGGCATTGGACTGATGTTATTTTGAGTTCTAAATCAATAGTTAAAGACGATTTAGTGCGGACATGTCTAGTCGATCAGCTAGTTAAAATGATCATTCTAAACTGATTATTGGTGTTCCTTGACTAAAGGCTTATAAACGAAGCATAATGCATGGTATCACACAGTTTGGGATAAATTGGATTACTTGGAGGCTTTGTCGTAACTCTGTCAGTCTCAATTGTTGCTACAATATAGAAAATTGAGCTTGCTTAACGTGGGCGTTGTATTCCTGTAATTCTGAACTCGAAATCAAATGTGACGGATGAGTTAGTGCGGACATGTCAAGTTGATTGGCCAGATAAATTGATCATTCTAAACTGATCATTGGTGTTCCTTGAGTGAAGGGTTATAAATGAAGCATAATGCATGGCATCAAAAAATTTGAGATACATTGGATTACTTGGAGGCTTTTTCATAGCTATTTTGGTCTTAAATTTTGTCACTATATAGAAAATTAATCTAGCATAACGTGGGCGTTGGATTCGTGTAATTTTGAGCTCTAAATAAAAAGTTACGGACGATTTAGTGCAGACATGTCAAGTTGATCGGCCAGTTAAAATGATAGTTCTAAACTCATCGTTTGTGCTCCTTGAGTAAAGGCTCATAAATTAAGCATAATGCATGGCATCACGTAGTTTGGAATATATTGGATTACTTGGAGGCTTTGATGTAGCTCTTTCAATCTCAAATGTTGTCACATTATAGAAAATTGAGCTAGCTTAACATGGCCGTTGTATTCGTGTCATTATGAACTCCAAGTCAAAAGTTACGGACGATATAGTGCGAAAATGTCAAGTTGATCGGCCAGTTAAAAGGATTATTCTAAACTGATCAATGGGGCTCCTTGAGTAAAGGCATAAAAGTGATGCATAGTGCATGGCATCACGTAGTTTAGGATACATTGGATTACTTAAAGGCTTTTTTATAGCTATTTCGGTCTTAAATTTTGACACCATATAGAAAATTGTTCTAGCATAACGTGGGCGTTGGATTCGTGTCAAATTGAACTCTAAATCAAAAGTTACGGACAATTTAGTGAAGACATGTCAAGTTGATCGGCCAGTTGAAATGATCATTCTAAAGAGATCATTGCTGCTCCTCATTATGGCTTATAAAGAAGCATAAGGCATGACATCATACAGTTTGGGATAGATTGGATTCCTTGGAGGCTTTTTCATAGCTATTTCCGTGTTAAATTTTGTTACAATATTAAATATTGAGCTAGCTTAACATGCACATTCGATTCCTGTCTTTTTGAACTCTAAATCAAAAGTTGATCCGCCAGTTAAAACGATCATTGTAAACTGATCATTGGCTCTCTTTGAGTAAAGGCTTATAAATGAAGCATAATGCTTGGCATCACACAGATTGGGGTACATTGGATTACTTGGAGGCTCTGATGTAGCCCTTTCAGTCAGAAATGTTGTTCCAATATTAAAAATTGAGCTAGCTTAATGTGGGCATTGGACTGATGTTATTTTGAGTTCTAAATCAATAGTTAAAGACGATTTAGTGCGGACATTTCTAGTCAATCAGCTAGTTAAAATGATCATTCTAAACTGATTATTGGTGTTCCTTGACTAAAGGCTTATAAACGAAGCATAATGCATGGTATCACACAGTTTGGGATAGATTGGATTACTTGGAGGCTTTTTCGTAACTCTGTCAATCTCAATTGTCGCTACAATATAGAAAATTGAGCTTGCTTAACGTGGGCGTTGTATTCCTGTAATTCTGAACTCGAAATCAAATGTGACGGATGAGTTAGTGCGGACATGTCAAGTTGATTGGCCAGATAAATTGATCATTCTAAACTGATCATTGGTGTTCCTTGAGTGAAGGGTTATAAATGAAGCATAATGCATGGCATCAAAAAATTTGAGATACATTGGATTACTTGGAGGCTTTTTCATAGCTATTTTGGTCTTAAATTTTGTCACTATATAGAAAATTAATCTAGCATAACGTGGGCGTTGGATTCGTGTAATTTTGAGCTCTAAATAAAAAGTTACGGACGATTTAGTGCAGACATGTCAAGTTGATCGGCCAGTTAAAATGATCGTTCTAAACTCATCATTCGTGCTCCTTGAGTAAAGGCTCATAAATTAAGCATAATGCATGGCATCACGTAGTTTGGAATATATTGGATTACTTGGAGGCTTTGATGTAGCTCTTTCAATCTCAAATGTTGTCACATTATAGAAAATTGAGCTAGCTTAACATGGCCGTTGTATTCGTGTCATTATGAACACCAAGTCAAAAGTTACGGACGATATAGTGCGAAAATGTCATGTTGATCGGCCAGTTAAAAGGATTATTCTAAACTGATCAATGGGGCTCCTTGAGTAAAGGCATAAAAGTGATGCATAGTGCATGGCATCACGCAGTTTAGGATACATTGGATTACTTAAAGGCTTTTTTATAGCTATTTCGGTCTTAAATTTTGACACCATATAGAAAATTGTTCTAGCATAACGTGGGCGTTGGATTCGTATCAAATTGAACTCTAAATCAAAAGTTACGGACAATTTAGTGAAGACATGTCAAGTTGATCGGCCAGTTGAAATGATCATTCTAAAGAGATCATTGCTGCTCCTCATTATGGCTTATAAAGAAGCATAAGGCATGACATCATACAGTTTGGGATAGATTGGATTCCTTGGAGGCTTTTTCATAGCTATTTCCGTGTTAAATTTTGTCACAATATTAAATATTGAGCTAGCTTAACATGCACATTCGATTCGTGTCATTTTGAACTCTAAATCAAAAGTTGATCGGCCAGTTAAAACGATCATTCTAAACTGATCATTGGCTCTCCTTGAGTAAAGGCTTATAAATGAAGCATAATGCTTGGCATCACACAGATTGGGGTACATTGGATTACTTGGAGGCTTTGTTGTAGCCCTTTCAGTCAGAAATGTTGTTCCAATATTAAAAATTGAGCTAGCTTAATGTGGGCATTGGACTGATGTTATTTTGAGTTCTAAATCAATAGTTAAAGACGATTTAGTGCGGACATGTCTAGTCGATCAGCTAGTTAAAATGATCATTCTAAACTGATTATTGGTGTTCCTTGACTAAAGGCTTATAAACGAAGCATAATGCATGGTATCACACAGTTTGGGATAGATTGGATTACTTGGAGGCTTTGTCGTAACTCTGTCAGTCTCAATTGTTGCTACAATATAGAAAATTGAGCTTGCTTAACGTGGGCGTTGTATTCCTGTAATTCTGAACTCGAAATCAAATGTGACGGATGATTTAGTGCGGACATGTCAAGTTGATTGGCCAGATAAATTGATCATTCTAAACTGATCATTGGTGTTCCTTGAGTGAAAGGTTATAAATGAAGCATAATGCATGGCATCACAAAGTATGAGATACATTGGATTACTTGGAGGCTTTTTCATAGCTATTTTGGTCTTAAATTTTGTCACTATATAGAAAATTAATCTAGCATAACGTGGGCGTTGGATTCGTGTCATTTTGAACTCTAAATAAAAAGTTACGGACGAT
Organism: Pugionium cornutum; assembly: GCA_018901935.1. Classification (NCBI taxonomy): domain Eukaryota; kingdom Viridiplantae; phylum Streptophyta; class Magnoliopsida; order Brassicales; family Brassicaceae; genus Pugionium; species Pugionium cornutum. Next base: position 17,802,630 of record CM032160.1, read on the forward strand.
TTAGTGCAGACATGTCAAGTTGATCGGCCAGTTAAAATGATCGTTCTAAACTCATCGTTTGTGCTCCTTGAGTAAAGGCTCATAAATTAAGCATAATGCATGGCATCACTTAGTTTGGAATACATTGGATTACTTGGAGGCTTTGTTGTAGCTCTTTCAATCTCAAATGTTGTCACATTATAGAAAATTGAGCTAGCTTAACATGGCTGTTGTATTCGTGTCATTATGAACTCCAAGTCCAAAGTTACGGATGATTTAGTGCGAAAATGTCAAGTTGATCGGCCAGTTAAAAGGATTATTCTAAACTGATCAATGGGACTCCCTGAGTAAAGGCATAAAAGTGATGCATAGTGCATGGCATCACGCAGTTTAGCATACATTGGATTACTTAAAGGCTTTTTTATAGCTATTTCGGTCTTAAATTTTGACACCATATAGAAAATTGATCTATCATAACGTGGGCGTTGGATTCGTGTCAAATTGAACTCTAAATCAAGAGTTACGGACAATGTAGTGAAGACATGTTAAGTTGATCGGCCAATTAAAATGATCATTCTAAACATATCATTGCTGCTCCTCATTAAGGTTTATAAAGAAGCATAATGCATGACATCATACAGTTTGGGATAGATTGGATTCCTTGGAGGCTTTTTCAAAGCTATTTCCATGTTAAATTTTGTCACAATATTAAATATTGAGCTAGCTTAACATGCACATTCGATTCGTGTCATTTTGAACTCTAAATCAAAAGTTGATCCGCCAGTTAAAACGATCATTGTAAACTGATCATTGGCTCTCTTTGAGTAAAGGCTTATAAATGAAGCATAATGCTTGGCATCACACAGATTGGGGTACATTGGATTACTTGGAGGCTCTGATGTAGCCCTTTCAGTCAGAAATGTTGTTCCAATATTAAAAATTGAGCTAGCTTAATGTGGGCATTGGACTGATGTTATTTTGAGTTCTAAATCAATAGTTAAAGACGATTTAGTGCGGACATGTCTAGTCGATCAGCTAGTTAAAATGATCATACTAAACTGATTATTTGTTTTCCTTGACTAAAGGCTTATAAACGAAGCATAATGCATGGTATCACACAGTTTGGGATAGATTGGATTACTTGGAGGCTTTGTCGTAACTCTGTCAGTCTCAATTGTTGCTACAATATAGAAAATTGAGCTTGCTTAACGTGGGCGTTGTATTCCTGTAATTCTGAACTCGAAATCAAATGTGACGGATGAGTTAGTGCGGACATGTCAAGTTGATTGGCCAGATAAATTGATCATTCTAAACTGATCATTGGTGTTCCTTGAGTGAAGGGTTATAAATGAAGCATAATGCATGGCATCAAAAAATTTGAGATACATTGGATTACTTGGAGGCTTTTTCATAGCTATTTTGGTCTTAAATTTTGTCACTATATAGAAAATTAATCTAGCATAACGTGGGCGTTGGATTCGTGTAATTTTGAGCTCTAAATAAAAAGTTACGGACGATTTAGTGCAGACATGTCAAGTTGATCGGCCAGTTAAAATGATCGTTCTAAACTCATCGTTTGTGCTCCTGCTCATAAATTAAGCATAATGCCTGGCATCACTTAGTTTGGAATACATTGGATTACTTGGAGGCTTTGTTGTAGCTCTTTCAATCTCAAATGTTATCACATTATAGAAAATTGAGCTAGCTTAACATGGCTGTTGTATTCGTGTCATTATGAACTCCAAGTCCAAAGTTACGGATGATTTAGTGCGAAAATGTCAAGTTGATCGGCCAGTTAAAAGGATTATTCTAAACTGATCAATGGGACTCCCTGAGTAAAGGCATAAAAGTGATGCATAGTGCATGGCATCACGCAGTTTAGCATACATTGGATTACTTAAAGGCTTTTTTATAGCTATTTCGGTCTTAAATTTTGACACCATATAGAAAATTGATCTATCATAACGTGGGCGTTGGATTCGTGTCAAATTGAACTCTAAATCAAGAGTTACGGACAATGTAGTGAAGACATGTTAAGTTGATCGGCCAATTAAAATGATCATTCTAAACATATCATTGCTGCTCCTCATTAAGGTTTATAAAGAAGCATAATGCATGACATCATACAGTTTGGGATAGATTGGATTCCTTGGAGGCTTTTTCAAAGCTATTTCCATGTTAAATTTTGTCACAATATTAAATATTGAGCTAGCTTAACATGCGCATTCGATTTGTGTCGTTTTGAACTCTAAATCAAAAGTTGATCGGCCAGTTAAAACGATCATTCTAAACTGATCATTGGCTCTCCTTGAGTAAAGGCTTATAAATGAAGCATAATGCTTGGCATCACACAGATTGGGGTACATTGGATTACTTGGAGGCTTTGTTGTAGCCCTTTCAGTCAGAAATGTTGTTCCAATATTAAAAATTGAGCTAGCTTAATGTGGGCATTGGACTGATGTTATTTTGAGTTCTAAATCAATAGTTAAAGACGATTTAGTGCGGACATGTCTAGTCGATCAGCTAGTTAAAATGATCATTCTAAACTGATTATTGGTGTTCCTTGACTAAAGGCTTATAAACGAAGCATAATGCATGGTATCACACAGTTTGGGATAAATTGGATTACTTGGAGGCTTTGTCGTAACTCTGTCAGTCTCAATTGTTGCTACAATATAGAAAATTGAACTTGCTTAACGTGGGCGTTGTATTCCTGTAATTCTGAACTCGAAATCAAATGTGACGGACGATTTAGTGCGGACATGTCAAGTTGATTGGCCAGATAAATTGATCATTCTAAACTGATCATTGGTGTTCCTTGAGTGAAGGCTTATCAATGAAGCATAATGCATGGCATCACAAATTTTGAGATACATTGGATTACTTGGAGGTTTTTTCATATCTATTTTGGTCTTAAATTTTGTCACTATATAGAAAATTAATCTAGCATAACGTGGGCGTTGCATTCATGTCATTTTGAACTCTAAATAAAAAGTTACGGACGATATAGTGCAGACATGTCAATTTTATCGGCTAGTTAAAATGATCGTTCTAAACTCATCATTTGTGCTCCTTGAGTAAAGGCTCATAAATTAAGCATAATGCATGGCATCACGTAGTTTGGAATACATTGGATTACTTGGAGGTTTTGTTGTAGCTCTTTCAATCTCAAATGTTGTCACATTATAGAAAATTGAGCTAGCTTAATATGGCCGTTGTATTCGTGTCATTATGAACTCCAAGTCAAAAGTTACGGACGATTTAGTGCGAAAATGTCAAGTTGATCGGCCAGTTAAAAGGATTATTCTAAACTGATCAATGGGGCTCCTTGAGTAAAGGCATAAAAGTGATGCATAGTGCATGGCATCACGCAGTTTAGGATACATTGGATTACTTAAAGGCTTTTTTATAGCTATTTCGGTCTTAAATTTTGACACCATATAGAAAATTGTTCTAGCATAACGTGGGCGTTGGATTCGTGTCAAATTGAACTCTAAATCAAAAGTTACGGACAATTTAGTGAAGACATGTCAAGTTGATCGGCTAGTTAAAATGATCATTCTAAACTGATCATTGAGGCTCCTTCAGTAAAAGGGTTATAAATGAAGCATAATGCATGGCATCACACAGTTTACTTGGAGGCATTGTCGTAACTGTTTCAGGCTCAAATTTTGTCACAAGATAGAAAATTGAGCTAGCTTAATGTGGGCTTTGGATTCGCATCATTCTGAACTCTAACTTAAAAATTACAGACCATTTACTGCGGACATGTCAAGTTGCTCGGCCAGCTAAAATGGTCATTGTAAACTATCATTGGTGCCCTTTAGTAAAGGGTTATAAATGAAGCACAATGCTTGGCATCACACTGTATGGGATATATTGGATTACTTGGAGGCTTTTTCATAGCTCTTTCGGTCTCAAATGTTGTCACAACATAGAAAATTGAGGTAGCTTAACATGGGAAGTGGATTTCTGTCATTTTGAACTCTAAACGAATAGTTATGGAAGAATTAGTGCGACCTGTCAAGTTGATCGGCCAATTAAAATGATCATATTAAACTTATCAGTGGTGTTACTTGAGTAAAGGGTTATAAATAAAGCATATACATCGCATCACGCAGTTTCGCAAAGATTGCATTACTTGGAGACTTTTTCCTTGCTATTTTGGTATTACATTTTGCCACAATATAGAAAATTGAGCTACTTTAACGTAGGCATTGGATTCGTGTAATTTTGAAGTCTAAATCAAAAGTTACGTACGATTTAGTACAGACATGTCAAGTTCATCGGCTAGTTAAAATGATCATTCTAAACTTATCATTGGTGCTCCTTGAGTAAAGGCTAATAATGAAGCATAATATATTGTATCACACAGTTTGGGATATATGGATTACGTGGAGGCTTTGTCGTAGCTTTTTAGTATTAATTGTTGTTACAATATAGAAACTTGAGTTAGCTTAAAATTGTCCCTGGATTCGTATAATTCTAAACTGTAAATCAAACGTTACGAACGATTTAGTGCAGACATGTCATGATGATCAGCCAGTTAAAATGATTATTATATACAATGAGGCTCCTTGTGTAAAAGCTTATAAATGAAGCATAATGCATGGCATGATGCAGTTCGGGATACATTGGATTACTTGGAGGCTTTGTCGTTGCTCTTTCAGTGTCAAATTTTGTCACAATATGCAAAATTGAGCTAGTTAACGTGGGCGTTGAACTCATGTCATTTTCAGATCTAAATCAAAAGTTAAAGACGATTTAGTGAGGAAATTTCAAGTTGGTAAACCAGTTAAACTTATCATTTTACACAGATCATTGATACTCCTTGAGTAAACGCTTGTAAATGAAGCATAATGTATGGCGTCAAGAAGTTTAGGATAGATTGGATTACTTGGAGGCTTTGTCCTAGCTCTTTTGGTCTCAAATGTTTTCCCAATATGGAAATTAAGTTAGCTTAACGTGGGCGTTGGATTCATATCACTTTGAACTCTAAATCAAAAGTTACGGACAATTCAGTACAGACATGTCAGGTTGATATGAAGTTAAATTGATCATTCTAAACTTATCATTGGTTCTCATTGAGCAAAGGCTTATAAATGAATAATAATGCATGGCATCACGCATGTTTGGGATTCGTTGGATTACTTGGAGGCTTTGTTGTTGCTCTTTCAGTCTGAAATGTTGTCACAACAAGAAAATTCAGCTAGCTTAATGTGGGCGTTGAATTCGTGTCGTTTTGAACTCTAAATCAAAAGTTATGGACGATTTAGTGCGATCATGTAAAGTTGATCGGCCATTAAAAATGATAATTCTAAGCTGATCGTTGGTGCTCCTTGAGTAAAGGCTTATAAATGAATCATTATGGATGTCATCATGCAGTTTGGGATTAATTGGATTACTTGGAGGCTTTGTAGTAGCTCTTTAAGTCTCAAATGTTATCACAATATGGAAAATTGAGCTAGCTTAATTTGGGTGTTGGACTCATGTTATTTTGAGCTTGAAATCAAATGTAAAAGACGATTTAGTGAGAAATGTCAATTTGATCAGCTAGTCAAAATGATCATTCTCAACTGACCATTGTTGCTCCTGAGTAAGGTTTATAAAGAAGGATAATGCATGACATCATACAGTTATGGATAAATTGGATTCGTTGGAAGCTTTTTCATAGCTATTTCGGTGTTAAAGTTTGTCATAATATTAAATATTGAGCAAGCTTAATGTGGACATTGGATTCGTGTCATTTTAAACTCTAAATCAAAAGTTGACCGGCCAGTTAAAATGATCATTTCAAACTGATCATTGGTGCTCCTTGAGTAAACGCTTATAAATGAAGCATAATGCTTGGCATCACACAGTTTGGGGTACATTGGATTAATTGGAGGCTTTGTAGTGGCCCTTTGAGTCTCAAATGTTGTCACAATATGTATAATTGAGCTAGCTTAATGTGGGCGTTGGACTCATATGATTTTGAGTTCTAAATCAAAAGTTAAAGACGATTTAGTGCGGACATGTCTAGTTGATCAGCTAGTTAAAATAATCATTCCAAACTGATTATTGGTGCTCCATGAGTAATGGCTTATAAATGAAGCATAATGCATGGCATCACACAGTTTGGGATATATTGGATTACTTGGAGGCTTTGTCGTAGCTATGTTAGTCTCAATTGTTGCTACAATATAGAAAATTGAGCTTGCTTAACGTGGGCGTTTGATTCCTGTAATTCTGTACACGAAATCAAATGTTACGGATGATTTAATGCGGACATGTCAAGTTGATTGGCCAGATAAAGTGATCATTCTAAACTGATCATTGGTGTTCCTTTAGTAAGGGTTTACAAATGAATCATAATGCATGGCATCGCACAATTTGGGATACATTGGATTACTTAAAGGCTGTTTCATAACTATTTTGGTCTTAACTTTTGTCACTATATAGAAAATTGATCTAGCATAACGTGGGTGTTGGATTCGTGTAATTTTGAGTTCTAAATCAAAAGTTATGGACGATTTAGTGCACACATGTCAAGTTGATCGGCCAGTTCAAATGATCATTCTAAACTCATCATTTGTGCTCCTTGAGTAAAGGCTTATAAATGAAGCATAATGCATTGCATCACGCAGTTAGGAATATACTGGATTACTTGGAGGTTTTGTAGTATATCTTTCAGTCTCAAATGTTGTCACAATATGGAAAATTGAGCTAGCTTAATTTGGGTGTTCGACTCATGTTATTTTGAGTTCTAAATCAAATGCTAATGACGATTTAGCGAGGACATGTCAACTTGATCAGATAGTTAAAATTATCATTCTACACTAATCATTGATGATCCTTGAGTAAAGGCTTATAAATGAAGCATAATGCATGGCATCACGAAGTTTGGGAGAGATTGGATTACTTGGAGGCTTTGTCCTATCTCTTTCGGTCTGAAATGTTGTCACAATATGGAAAATGAAGTTAGCTTAACATGGGCGTCGGATTCATATCACTTTGAACTCTAAATCAAAAGTGACGGACGATTTAGTGCGGACATGTCAGGTTGATTGGCAAGTTAAATTGATCATTCTAAACTTAACATTCGTTCTCATTGAGCAAATGCTTATAAATGAAGCATAATGCATGGCATCACGCAGTTTGGGATACATTGGATTACTTGGAGGCTTTGTCGTAGCTCTTTCAGTTTGAAATGTTGTCACAATTAGAAAATTCAGCTAGCTTAATGTGGGCATTGAATTCGTGTCATTTTGAACTCTAAATCAAAAGTTATGGACAATTTAGTGCGGACGTGTAAAGTTGATCTGCCTGTAAAAATGATAAATCTAAGCTGATCATTGGTGCTCTATGATCCTTGAGTAAAAGCTTATAAATGAAGCATAATGCATGGCATCACGAAGTTTGGGAGAGATTGGATTACTTGGAGGCTTTGTCCTAGCTCTTTCGGTCTGAAATGTTGTCACAATATGGAAAATGAAGTTAGCTTAACGTGGGCGTTGGATTCATATCACTTTGAACTCTAAATCAAAAGTGACGGACGATTTAGTGCGGACATGTCAGGTTGGTTGGCAAGTTAAATTGATCATTCTAAACTTAACATTGGTTCTCATTGAGCAAAGGCTTATAAATGAAGCATAATGCATGGCATCACGCAGTTTGGGATACATTGGATTACTTGGAGGCTTTGTCGTAGCTCTTTCAGTTTGAAATGTTGTCACAATTAGAAAATTCAGCTAGCTTAATGTGGGCATTGAATTCTTGTCATTTTGAACTCTAAATCAAAAGTTATGGACAATTTAGTGCAGACGTGTAAAGTTGATCTGCCTGTAAAAATGATAAATCTAAGCTGATCATTGGTGCTCTATGAGTAAAGGCTTATAAATGAATAATTATGCATGGCATCACGCACTTTGGGATTTATTGGATTACTCGGAGGCTTTGTAGTCGCTCTTTCAGTCTCAAATGTTATCACAATATGGAAAATTGAGCTAGCTTAATTTGGGCGTTTGACTCATGTTATTTTGAGCTTTAAATCAAATGTTAAAGATGATTTGTTGAGGACATGTCAAGTTGATCAGCTAGTTAAAATGATCATTCTAAACTGATCATTGCTGCTCCTTGATTAATGTTTATAAAGAAGCATAATGCATGACATCATACAATTTAGGATAGATTGGATTCCGTGGAGGCTTTTTCGTAGCTATTTTGGTGTTAAATCAAAGTTTATAGACGCTTAGTGCAGACATCTCTAGTTGATCGGCAGGTTAAAATGATTATTCTAAACTGATCATTGCTGCTCCTTGATTAAAGGCTTATAAAAAACGTATAATGCACTGCATCAAGCAGTTTTGGATACATCGGATTACTTGGAGGCTTTTTCGTAGCTATTTTGGTCTTACTTTATAGAAAATTGAGCCAGCTTATTGGGGGTGTTGGATTCATGTCATTTTCAACTCTAAATCAAAAGTTACTGACGATTTGTTGCGGACATGTCAAGTTGATCGGCCAGATAAATTGATCATTCTAAACTGATCATTGATGGTCCATGATTAAAGGGTTATAAATGAAACATAATAGATGGCATCACACAGTTTGGGATACATTGGTATATTTGGAGGCTTTGTCATAGCTCTTATAGTTTTAAATGTTGTCACAATATGGAAAAATGAACTAGCTTAACGTGGGCGATGGATTCATGTTATTTTGAGCTCAAAATTAAAAGTTATAGATGATAAGTGCAGACATGTCATGTTGATCAGCAGTTAAAATGATCATTCTAAACTAATAATTGGGTCTCCTTGAAGCATAATGCATGGCATCACGAAGTTTTGGATACATTGGATTACTTGGAGAATGGGTCATTGCTATTTCGGTCTTAACTTTTGTCACAATATAGAGAATTGAGCTAGCTTAACGTGGGCATTGGATTTATGTCATTTTTAACTCTAAAAAAAAAGTCACGGATGATTTAGTGCGGACATGTCAAGTTTATCGGCTAGGTAAATTGATCATTCTAAATTCATCATTGGTGCTCATTGAGCAAAGCTTTACAAATGAATCATAATGCATGGATGCAATTTGCGATAGATTCGATTACTTGGAGGCTTTGTTATAGCTATTTTGGTCTGAATTTTAATCACAATATTGAAATCTAAGGTAGCTTAACGTGGGAATTGGATTCTTGTCATTCTGAACACTAAATCAAAAGTGACGGATGATTTAGTGTGGACATGTCAAGTTGATCGGCCAGTTAAAATGATAATTCTAAACTAATCATTGGTGCTATTTTAGCAAAGGCTTATAAATGAAGCTAATGCATGAAATCAAGTAGTTTAGGATAAAATATTGTCACAATATTGAAAATTAAGAAAGATTAACGTTGGCGTTCGATTCATGTCATTTTGAGCTCTAAATAATATGTTAAAGATGATTTAGTGTGGCATGTCAAGTTGATCAGCTAGTTAAAATGATTATTCTAAACTAATCATTGCTGCTTATCGAGCAAAGGTATACATGTGAAGCATAATGCATGGCATCATGCAGTTTGGGATAGATTAGATTACTTGGATACTTTGTCGTACCTATTTCTGTCTTAAATTTGATCACAATATAGAAAACTGAGTGAACTTAACGTGGATGTTGGATTTGTGTCATCCTGAACTCTAAATAAAAAGTTATGGAAAATTTAGTGAGGACATGTCAAGTTGATCGGCCAGTTAAAATGATAATTCTAAACTGATCATTGGTGCTTCTTCAGTAAAGGCTTATAAATGAAGTATAATGCATGGCATCACGCAGTTTGGGATACATTGGATTAGTTGGAGGCTTCACTGTAGCTCTTCCAGTCTCAAATGTTGTCAAAATATTGAAAATTGAGCTAGATTAACGTGGCCGTTGGATTCATGTCATTTTGAGATTTAAATGAAATGTTAAATACGATTTAGTGTGGACATATCAAATTGATCAGCTAGTTAAAAATGATCATTCTGAACTGATCATTGGTGCTCATTGGGCAAAGGTTTACAAATGAAGCATAATGAATGGCATCAGGCTGTTTGGGATAGATTGGATTAGTTAGAGGCTTTGTCGTTGCTATTTCGGTCTTAAATGTTGTCACAATATAGAGAATTGAGCTACCTTAATATGGGTACTGGATTGATGTCATTTTGAACTCTAAATCAAAAGTTATGGACGATTTAGTGTGGACATGTCAAGTTCATCGGGTAGTTAAAATGATAATTCTAAACTGATCATAGGTGCTCCATGAGTAAAGGCTTATAAATGAAGCATAATGCATGTCATCACACAGTTTGGGATACTGATGAGGACATCAGGTCGTACATCCAGCAAGGAGACCAGACTGGCCGACCAGGAAGCTTGCCCGAGACAGCAGGACCATCCGGCGCGCCTGCCGGACCAGACAGTACCGCCGGACCTTCGACCTATAGGACCAAACCGGTCAACATCGCCGGCGGAGAGGCCCAAGCTTCTGGCACACTTGGTGGGGACGTGAATGACACCGCCGGTCCCCCTGATGACACCGGCGACTCCGGGATCAACTTGGCCGGTCCTGAAGTCATTCCGGCCAGTACCGCGCACAATCCAGCCGGTACAGGCCATCCAGCCGAGTACACGCACACTTCCACTTCTACACAAGAGGACTCGGACCAAATGAGCTACCAGCTCCAGGACATGCACTTAGAGGAAGTATCTACACCAGTGGTACCTCCAGGAGCAATGACAAGAAGCAGATCAAGAGCACTCTTCCACAAATTCAGCTTATGGGTCGACAAGCTTCTAGAGGAAGAGCAGCTAAGGACAATGGGCCAGAAGAGCAAATTAGAGTCCAAAGGCTTCTCAACAACACAAGGAACATCAGAGACTTGGGCTTTAGTGGCAAGAGAGGTCAGGGCCCAAAGATATTTAACCCTACTCCAAGTCGAAGACTAGGAGCAAGGCGCGTGCATGCCACAAGGACGGCCACCTTCCATTTCTTGGCCGTGAGGTGAGTTAAGGTAAGTTTACATTCGAATATATGCCTCTTTCTGTTTTGCAGGGTAGGATCTAGTTGCTTTACATTTTGAGTCAAGAACATTTTAGGAATAGGTCCTTTTTCGGTTATACACTTTTGTATTTTTTCCTTTTGTGCACTTTTGTAAACTTTCCTTTTTCTTATTTGAGTCGACCCTAGTAGGTCAAGCTGTCGAGCATATTAATAAGGCTCCTTCCAGCATTGTAGTTCGACAACCTTTTGATTATTAATAAAGTAGAACTTTTTCCCTACAAGTTTTCTCTCTAAGAATCTTGTGCGCTTAGAGCCTAGTTGAGACCAGCCCTCCTAGCTCTAAGTTTGTGATTTATCACGAGGTTCATCACCCCTCGTGTGGTTCACTTCACCCTTCCATCGTTTACCAACCAGAAAACCCCTATCCAGAAGCCTAAGGTTGAGTTTCTCACCTAATCTTCTACAAACAGCCCACGCGCATACATCCTTGAATCAAGGCTTGTATCATTTTGGTATCAGAGCTTAAAGCTCCTAAACCAGGTTGTTTCTATCCTTTTGCTTGTCTTATTTCTAGTTCTTGCATTAGTTTAAGTCGTATTCAAGAAAAATCAAAAAAACAACATCAAACTCCAAACCGAGTGCATCTAGCCTCCTACGTGTATCACTAGGGTTTAGGTTCACTTTTGCATTATCATTCACGTTTTCCTTTTTGTTTAAGTCATATTTCCTTTATTTTTAAGTTTAATTAAAAAGAAAAGAAAAAGAAAATAGAAAAGATACTAAAAGAATTCGAATTGGACAGCTAGCACAAGTTGTCTAGGAAGTTTCCTTTTTTTCGAATTTCCTTTCTTTAGAATTTTTCCATTTTGCATTTTTTCAAACCACATATAAAAAGAAAACTCTCCTAATAATTTAGGAGCACCCTAATTGTCTTCTTTCTTTGTAGCACACATGGGAGAAGAGAACAGAGACGCAGCTGAAGCCATGATGGCCATGTTCACCACACTCCAAACACAACTCGCATCCATAGGCGAGAGGTTGGAGCGCGTGCAGAGACCAGTAAGATTCCAGGCCATAAGGCACGTGAGAGCTGAGCCAGATCGTCCTGAGGGTCCTGAGTACCTTAGGACATGGCACGAACAGGAGGAACCCCAGCCAGATGGAGATGAGGACACGCAACCTCATAACTATCACCATAGGCCGAGAGGACCTCCACGGCAACCAGAGGCAGAAGATGATGGCTTTGAGCCATATGGTCTTCACCAGAGACCAAGAATGCCTCCTAGACGTCATGAGGATGGAGATGAACACACCTATAACCGGGTAATTCATCCTGATGTTAAACTAACTCCTCCAACTTTTGCAGGAAAAGTAGACCCCGAGGCTTACCTAGATTGGGAGAAGCGAATGGATCATATCTTTGATCACTACAACCAACCAGGACCTAGGAGAGTCTCAATGGCGGTAGCACAACTCATGGACAATGCCCTGATCTGGTGGGATCGTGAGGTATCTGACAGAAGGAGGAAGAGAATGAGACCCGTAGACTCATGGGTCAACATGAAAGACCTCATGCGACAAAGGTATGTTCCACATTACTTTCATAGGGATTTGCAACGACGTTTTCGTACTCTTAAGCAGGGTACCAGATCAGTAGAGGAGTACTATGAAGAGTTGGAGAGGTTAAGGAACAGATTGGAGCTCAATGATGATGAAGAAGCATTGATGGCGCAATTCTTGGATGGACTCCAAGAAAGGATCAGCTGCAAGGTGGAAAGGCAAATCTACAACGACTTCAAGGACTTGTTCCACCTATCTGTGCAAGCTGAACAGCACATCAAACGTAAGAGCCAAGACATCCGCAGCAAGCCTAAGACACCTTGGGCACCAAGCAACATGCCTAAGACAGTGGACAAAGGCAAAAGCGTAGAGATCGAGTCAAGGTTCAAGAGCAAGCCTCCTGAACCCACCCGTGACCAGAGAGAGCCTGGTAAGTCTTCTAACCCTCAAAGATCACGTGACATAACTTGTTTCAAGTGCAGGGGACGTGGACACATCTCAAGGGAGTGCCCAAACAACCGAGTCATGCTGATTACGGAGGCAGGAGAATATGAGTCCCAAGATGAAGAGGACTATGAACCAGAAGGAGAATATGGTGACATTGAGTACCCTGATGTGGGGAAGTGCTGGTCACTAGACGTATCCTCAGTGCAATGGTGGATCCTTCAGAGACCATCCAAAGGGAGAACATCTTCCACAGCCGTTGCACCATCAAGGAAAGGTATGTAACCTCATCATAGATGGTGGTTCTTGCACTAACGTTGCTAGTGCGTATATGGTTGATAAGCTAGGTCTAGAGAGGACACGGCATCCTCGACCATATAGACTGAGATGGCTCGATGACAAAGTGGAGCTCAAGATTCATGAGCAAGTCACTGTGCCATTCAGTGTGGGCAAGTACCAAGACCAGGTCGTGTGCGACGTGGTGCCCATGCAAGCTGGCCATCTTCTACTAGGAAGACCATGGCAGTTTGACAAAGAGACCAGGCATGATGGCAGAACCAATCTATACACCTTCGTGCATGACAAGAGAAAGGTCAGCCTAGCTCCTCTTACACCTGCCCAAGTACATGAGCTACAACTCCAAATGAGTAAGGAAAAGAAACTTGTCAAGTCTAACTTTCTTATTCAACCTAGTCATGTCCGGAGAGCTTTAGCCTCGAAGGACTTAATGTTACTAATGGTTTTCAAGGAAGTGTTGAGTATAGAACAGGGACAGGTAGAGCTACCTCATGAAGTAGCAACACTCCTCAACAAATTCCAGGATGTATTTCCAGAGGAGATACCAGCAGGCTTGCCTCCTTTACGTGGCATAGAACATCAGATTGATCTAGTGCCCGGAGCAGCCCTGCCCAACCGGCCAGCCTACCGGATGAGTCCAGAGGAGTCCAAGGAGCTTGAGAAGCAAGTCAAGGAGCTCCTGGAGAAAGGATTCGAGAGAGCCTCAGTCCATGTGCTGTACCAGTGCTACTAGTGCCCAAGAAGGATGGAACTTGGCGCATGTGCGTGGACTGCCGAGCAATCAACAACATCACAGTCAAGTATAGGCATCCAATACCACGACTGGATGACATGCTAGATGAGCTGAGTGGAGCCACGGTCTTCTCCAAGATAGACCTCAAAAGTGGATACCACCAGGTAAGAATGAAGGAAGGTGATGAGTGGAAGACCGCTTTCAAGACAAAGCAAGGGCTCTACGAGTGGACAGTCATGCCATTCGGCTTGACTAATGCCCCAAGCACCTTCATGCGCCTTATGAACCAAGTTCTTAGGGCGTACATCAGTAAGTTTGTAGTAGTTTACTTTGATGACATACTTGTTTATAGTAAGTGCCTACGGGAACACCTCACACATCTTGAGATGGTACTTAAAACCCTTCGACAAGAAGAGCTTTATGCCAATCTCAAGAAGTGCACCTTTTGTACTGATAAGCTTGTCTTTTTAGGTTTTGTTGTGAGTTCACAGGGCCTACAGGTTGATGAGGAGAAGATTCGAGCCATACAAGAATGGCCAACACCAGGAAACATCAGCCAAGTAAGGAGCTTCCACGGACTGGCCAGCTTCTATAGGAGATTCGTGCCCAACTTCAGCAGTATTGCCTCACCACTGACGGCAGTAGTGAAGAAGAACGTGGGATTCAGCTGGGGAGAAGCTCAGGAGAAGGCATTCCAGGCCTTGAAGGACAGCCTTACACACGCACCAGTGTTAGTCCTTCCCGACTTCAACAAGACGTTTGAAGTGGAGTGTGATGCCTCTGGAATAGGCATAGGAGCAGTGCTAACCCAAGGAGGGAGGCCAGTGGCATACTTCAGTGAGAAACTAGGTGGTGCCTCACTGAACTACCCCACTTATGACAAGGAGCTCTATGCCCTTGTCCGAGCATTGGAGACTTGGCAGCATTACTTGCTGTCCAAGGAGTTTGTGATCCACACTGATCACGAGACTCTCAAACACCTCAGAGGGCAAACCAATCTCAAGAGGAGACATGCCAGGTGGATGGAGTTCATGGAAACCTTCCCGTACATCATCAAGTACAAGAAGGGCAAAGATAATGTGGTAGCCGATGCACTATCAAGGAGGTTTGCCTTGATATCAACAATGGAGGCAAAGGTCCTAGGATTCGAGCACATCAAGGATCTATACAAGGATGATCCTGACCTTGCTGAGAGCTACAAGGAGTGTAGCACAGGGAGTCATGGCAAATTCTACATCCATGAGGGATTTTTGTTCCGAGAAAGAAGGCTGTGCATACCACAGGGATCACTAAGGGAGCTTATCATCCGAGAAGCTCATGGAGAAGGACTCATGGGCCACTTTGGTGTCGACAAGACTCTAGCAGTGGTCAAGGAGCACTTCTACTGGCCACACATCAAGAGGACAGTAGAAGCACATTGTGCAAGGTGCATTACTTGCAAGAAGGCAAAGTCCCGAGTGCAACCTCACGGGTTGTATCTCCCACTTCCTATACCAACACATCCATGGGTGGACATCTCGATGGATTTTGTTCTAGGTCTGCCCAAGATCAAGTACGGCTTCATGGAGTGCCAAGGACCATCGTATCAGATAGGGACACCAAGTTCCTCAGCCATTTTTGGAGGACCCTTTGGAGAAAGCTAGGCACGAAGCTACTCTTCTCAACCACTTGCCATCCTCAAACCGATGGCCAAACTGAAGTTGTCAACAGGACCCTATCAACTCTTCTCAGAACAACACTAGGGAAGAACCTAAAGACTTGGGTGGAGTGCCTGCCATTCATTGAGTTCGCCTACAACCGAGCCGTGCACTCAGCAACCAAGAAGACCCCATTTGAAGTGGTATACGGCTTCAACCCTCTCACCCCATTGGAGCAAACACCACTGCCACCAGCTGAGATGACCAACCTCAACGGAGCATCCAAAGCAGAGTTCATAAGGAGGTTACACCAGAAGGTAGCAGAGAACTTGGAAAAGAGGACCGGACAGTACGTGACTCATGCCAACAAAGGGAGAAAGGAGGTGATCTTTCAACCAGGCGATTGGGTGTGGCTACACCTACGGCAGGAGAGGTTCCCAAACCTAAGGAGTTCCAAGCTAGCACCAAGAGGAGATGGACCATTCAGAGTGCTCGAGAGGATCAACAACAACGCCTACCGGATCGAGCTTCCAGGTGAGTTTAATGTGTCCAATACGTTTAATGTCACTGACTTGGCTCCTTTCCATGCAGATGAACCAGTTTTGAGGACAAAACCTACTGAAGAGGGAGGGAATGATGAGGACATCAGGTCGTACATCCAGCAAGGAGACCAGACTGGCCGACCAGGAAGCTTGCCCGAGACAGCAGGACCATCCGGCGCGCCTGCCGGACCAGACAGTACCGCCGGACCTTCGACCTATAGGACCAGACCGGTCAACATCGCCGGCGGAGAGGCCCAAGCTTCCGGCACACTTGGTGGGGACGTGAATGACACCGCCGGTCCCCCTGATGACACCGCCGACTCCGGGATCAACTTGGCCGGCCCTGAAGTCATTCCGGCCAGTACCGCGCACAATCCAGCCGGTACAGGCCATCCAGCCGAGTACACGCACACTTCCACTTCTACACAAGAGGACTCGGACCAAATGAGCTACCAGCTCCAGGACATGCACTTAGAGGAATTATCTACACCAGTGGTACCTCCAGGAGCAATGACAAGAAGCAGATCAAGAGCACTCTTCCACAAATTCAGCTTATGGGTCGACAAGCTTCTAGAGGAAGAGCAGCTAAGGACAATGGGCCAGAAGAGCAAATTAGAGTCCAAAGGCTTCTCAACAACACAAGGAACATCAGAGACTTGGGCTTTAGTGGCAAGAGAGGTCAGGGCCCAAAGATATTTAACCCTACTCCAAGTCGAAGACTAGGAGCAAGGCGCGTGCATGCCACAAGGACGGCCACCTTCCATTTCTTGGCCGTGAGGTGAGTTAAGGTAAGTTTACATTCGAATATATGCCTCTTTCTGTTTTGCAGGGTAGGATCTAGTTGCTTTACATTTTGAGTCAAGAACATTTTAGGAATAGGTCCTTTTTCGGTTATACACTTTTGTATTTTTTCCTTTTGTGCACTTTTGTAAACTTTCCTTTTTCTTATTTGAGTCGACCCTAGTAGGTCAAGCTGTCGAGCATATTAATAAGGCTCCTTCCAGCATTGTAGTTCGACAACCTTTTTGATTATTAATAAAGTAGAACTTTTTCCCTACAAGTTTTCTCTCTAAGAATCTTGTGCGCTTAGAACCTAGTTGAGACCAGCCCTCCTAGCTCTAAGTTTGTGATTTATCACGAGGTTCATCACCCCTCGTGTGGTTCACTTCACCCTTCCATCGTTTACCAACCAGAAAACCCCTATCCAGAAGCCTAAGGTTGAGTTTCTCACCTAATCTTCTACAAACAGCCCACGCGCATACATCCTTGAATCAAGGCTTGTATCAGATACCCTGGATTCATGCCATTTTGAACTCTAAATCAAATGTTTAAGAAGATTTAGTGCAGACATGTCAAGTTGATCAGCATGTTCAAATGATTATTCTAAACTGATCATTGCTCCTTATCGAGCAAAGTTTTACAAATGAAGCAATAATGCATGGCATTAGGCTGTTTGGGATATAGTGGATTACTTGGAGAATTTGTCGTAGCTATTTTGCTCATAAACGTTGTCACAGTATAGAGAATTGAGCTGCTTAACGTGGGCATTGGATTCATGTCATTTTGAACTCTAAATCAAAAGTTACGGTTGATTTATTACATACATGTCAAGTTTATCGGTTACTTAAATTGATCATTCTAAAATGACCATATGTGCTTATTGAGCAAAAGTTTACAAATGGAGCATAATGCATGTCATTACGCAGTTTGGGAAAGATTGGATTACTTGGAGGCTTTCTCGTAGCAATTTTGGTCTTAAATATTTTCACAATATAGAGAATTGAGCTACGTTAATGTGGACATTGGATTCGTGTAATTTTGAACTATCAATCAAAAGATACCGACGATTTAATGCGGACATGTCAAGTTTATTTGCTAGTTAAATTGATCATTCTAAACTTATCATTGGTGTTCATTGAGCAAAGGTTTACAAATGAAGCATAATTCATGGCATCATATTGTTTGGCATAGATTGGATTACTTGGAGGCATTGTCATACCTAATTTGGTCTTAAATTTAATCACAATATAGAAATCTGAGCTAGCATAATTTGGGCGCTGGATTTGTGTCATCTGAACTCTAAATCAAAACTTACGGATTATTTAGTGAACATGTAAAATTGATCGGCCAGTTAAAATGATCATTCTAAACTGATTATTAGTGCTCCTTGAGCAAAGGCTTATAAATGTAGAATAATGCATGGGATAACGCAGTTTGGGATTCATTGGATTACTTGGAGTCTTTGTCGTAGATCTTTCAGTATCAAATGTCGTCACAATATTGAAAATTAATCTAGATTAACGTAGTTGTTGGATTCATGTCATTTTGAGATCTAAATAAAATGTTTAAGACGATGTAGTGCGGACATGTCAAGTTGATCAGCTAGTTAAAATGATAATTCTAAACTTATCATTGTTGCTCACTGAGCAAAGGTTTACAAATGAAACATAATCCATGGCATCACGTAGTTTGGGATAGATTGGATTACTTGGAGACTTTGTTGTATCAATTTCGATCTTAAATTAACTCACAATATAGAAATCTGAGCTAGCTTAACGTGGGCGTTGGATTCGTGTCATTCTGAACTCAAAAGTTACGGATAATTTTGTGCGGAAATGTCAAGTTCATCGGCCAGTTAAAATGATCATTCTAAACTGATCATTGGTGAACCTTGAGTAATTGCTTATAAATGAAGCATAATATATTGCATCACACAGTTTGGGATACATTTGATTATTTGGAGGCTTTGTCGTAGCTCTTTCAGTCTTAAATGTTGTAACAATATTGAAAATTTAGCTAGATTAACATGGTCATTAAAATCATGTAGTTTTTAGCTCTAAATCAAATGTTAAAGACAATTTAGTGCGGATATGTCAAGTTGATGAGCTAGTTAAAATGATCATTCTAAATTGATCACTGGTGCTGATTGAGCAAAGGTTTACAAATTAAGAATAACGCATGGCATCACGCAGTTTGGGATAGATTAGATTATTTGGAGGATTGGTCTTAGTTATTTCGTTTTTAAATTTAATCTCAATATATAAAATTAAGCTAGCTTAAGGTGGACGTTAGATTCGTGTCATTCTGAACTCTAAATCAATAGTTACGAATGATTTAGTGTAGACATTTCAAGTTGATCGGCAAGTTAAAATGATAATTTCTAAACTGATCATTGGTGTTTCTTGAGTAAAGGCTAACAAATGAAATATAATACATGACATCACGCAGTTTGGGATACATTGGATTACTTGGGGGCTTGTTCGTAGCTCTTCTAGTATTAAATGTTGTCACCATATTGAAAATTAAACTAGATTAACGTGGGTGTTGGATTCATGTGATTTTGAGCTCTAAATAAAATGTTAAACACGATGTAGTGCGGACATGTCAAGTTGATCAGCTAGTTAAAATGATAATTCTAAACTTATGATCGTTGGTCATTGAGCAAAGGCTTACAAATGAAACATAATCCATGGCATCACGTAGTTTGGGATAGATTGGATTACTTGGAGACTTTGTCATATCAATTTCGTTCTTAAATTAACTCACAATATAGAAATCTCAGCTAGCTTTACGTGGGCGTTGGATTCGTGTCATTCTGAACTCAAAAATTATGGATAATTTTGTGCGGAAATATCAACTTCCTTCGCCAGTTAAAATGATCATTCTAAACTGATCATTGGTATTCCCTGAGTAAACGCTTATAAATGAAGCATAATACATTGCATCATACAGTTTGCCATACATTTGATTATTTGGAGGCTTTGTCATAGCTCTTTCAGTCTTAAATGTTGTAACAATATTGAAAATTTAGCTAGATTAACATGGTCATTAGAATCATGCCATTTTTAGATCTAAATCAAATGTTAAAGACAATTTAGTGTGGATATGTCAAGTTGATGAGCTAGTTAACATGATCGTTCTATATTGATCATTGGTGCTGATTGAGCAAAGGTTTACAAATTAAGAATAACGCATGGCATCGCGCAGTTTTGGATAGATTGGATTATTTGGAGGATTGGTCTTAGTTATTTCGTTCTTAAATTTAATCTCAATATATAAAACTAAGCTAGCTTAAGGTGGACGTTGGATTCGTGTCATTCTGAACTCTAAATCAATAGTTACGAATGATTTAGTGTAGACATGTCAAGTTGATCGGCAAGTTAAAATGATAATTTCTAAACTGATCATTGGTGTTTCTTGAGTAATGGCTAACAAATGAAATATAATGCATGACATCACGCAGTTTGGGATACATTGGATTACTTGGAGGCTTGTTCGTAGCTCTTTTAGTATTAAATGTTGTCACAATATTGAAAATTAAGCTAGATTAACGTGGGTGTTGGATTCATGTGATTTTGAGCTCTAAATAAAATGTTAAACACGATGTAGTGCGGACTAGTCAAGTTGATCAGCTAGTTAAAATGATAATTCTAAACTTATGATCGTTGGTCATTGAGCAAAGGCTTACAAATGAAACATAATCCATGGCATCACGTAGTTTGGGATAGATTGGATTACTTGGAGACTTTGTCATATCAATTTCGATCTTAAATTAACTCACAATATAGAAATCTGAGCTAGCTTAACGTGGGCATTGGATTCGTGTCATTCTGAACTCAAAAATTATGGATAACTTTGTGCAGAAATGTCAAGTTCCTTGGCCAGTTAAAATGATCATTCTAAACTGATCATTGGTGTTCCCTGAGTAAACGCTTATAAATGAAGCATAATACATTGCATCATACAGTTTGCGATACATTTGATTATTTGGAGGCTTTGTCGTAGCTCTTTCAGTCTTAAATGTTGTAACAATATTGAAAATTTATCTAGATTAACATGGTCATTAGAATCATGTCATTTTTAGCTCTAAATCAAATGTTAAAGACAATTTAGTGCGGATATGTCAAGTTGATAAGCTAGTTAAAATGATCATTCTAAATTGATCACTGGTGCTGATTGAGCAAAGGTTTACAAATTAAGAATAACGCATGGCATCACGCAGTTTGGGATAGATTGGATTATTTGGAGTATTGGTCTTAGTTATTTCGTTCTTAAATTTAATCTCAATATATAAAATTAAGCTAGCTTAAGGTGGATGTTGGATTCGTGTCATTCAAAACTCTAAATAAATAGTTACGAATGATTTAGTGTAGACATGTCAAGTTGATCGGCCAGTTAAAATGATAATTTCTAAACTGATCATTGGTGTTTCTTGAGTAAAGGCTAACAAATGAAGTATAATGCATGACATCACGCAGTTTGGGATACATTGGAATACTTGGAGGCTTGTTTGTAGCTCTTTTAGTATTAAATGTTGTCACAATATTGAAAATTGGGCTAGATTCACATGGTTGTTGGATTCATGTCATTTTGAGCTCTAAACCAAATGTTAAACATGATTTAGTTTGAACATATCAAGTTGATCAGCTAGTTAAAATGATCATTCTAAACTGATCATTCCTGCTCATTGAGCAAAGGTTTACAAATAAAGCATAATACATGGCATTACGGAGTTTAAGATTGATTGGATTACTTGCCACATTTTCGAGGCTATTTTGGTCTTTAATTTTGTCACAAAGTAGAACATTGAACTAGCTTAACATGGGCGTTGGATTAATGTCATTCTGAACTCTAAATCAAAAGTTACGAACGATTTGGTGGGGACATGTCAAGTTTATCGACCAGTTAAAATGATCATTATAAATTGATAATTGGTGTTTCTTGAGTAAAGGCTTATAAATGAAGCATAATGCATGGAATCACTCAGTTTGAGATAAACTGAATTACATGGAGGCTTGTTCGTAGCTCTTTCTGTCTCAAATGTTGTCACAATATTGAAAATTGAGCTACATTAACATGGGTGTTGGTTTCATGTCATTTTGAGCCCTAAACCAAATGTTAAAAACGATGTAGTTCGGACATGCCAAGTTGATCAGCGAGTTAAAATGATAATTTTTAACTGATCATTGTTTCTCACTGAGCAAAAGGTTTACAAATGAAGCATAATGAATGGCATAAGGTAATTTTGGATAGATTGGATTACTTGACGCTTTCTTGTAGCTATTTTGATCTTTAGTTTTGTCACAATGTAGAATATTGAGCTAGCTTAACATGGGTGTTGGATTCGTGTTATTCTGAACTGTAATCAAAAGTACGGACGATTTAGTGCGGACATGTCAAGTTTATCAGCTAGGTAAATTGATCATTCTAAATTGATCACTGGCGCTCATTGAGCAAAGCTTTACAAATGAATCATAATGCATGCCATCACGCAGTTCGGGATAGATTGGATTACTTGGAGGCTTTGTCTTAGCTATTTTGCTCTTAAATTTTTTTCACAACATAGAATATTGAGCTAGCTTGACTTGGGCGCTGGATTAGTGTCATTCTAAACTTTAAATCAAAAGTTACAGAGGATTTAGTGCATACATTTCAAGTTGGTCTGCTTGTCAAAATGATCATTCTAAACTGATCATCGGCGCTTCTTGAATAAAAGTTTACAGATGAAGCATAATGCATGACATCACAAAGTTTGGGATAGATTGGATTACTTGGAGGCTTTGTTGTAGCTCTTTCAATCTCAAATGTTGTAACAATATTGAAAATTGAGCTAGATTAACAAGGGTGTTGGATTCATGTTATTTTGAGCTCTAAATCAAATGTTAAAGACGATTTAGTGCGGACATGTCAAGCTGATCAGCTGGTTAAAATGATCATTCTAAATTGATCACTGGCGCTCATTGAGCAAAGCTTTATAAATGAATCAAAATGCATGGCATCACGCAGTTTGGGATACATTGGATTACTTGGAGGCTTTGTTGTAGCTATTTTGTTCTTCAATTTAATCAAAATAGAGAAAACTGAGCTATCTTATTGTGTGCATTGGATTCATGTCATTATGAACTCTAAATCAAACGTTACGGACGATTTAGTGTGGACATGTCAATTTCATCGGCCAGTTAAAATGATAATTCTAAACTGATCATTGGTGCTCCTTGAGTAAAGGCTTATAAATGAAGCATAATGCATGGCATTACACAGTTTGGGAAAGATTGGATTACTTGGAGGCTTGTTCGTTGCTCTTTCAGTCACAAATGTTGTTACAATATTGAAAATTGAGCTAGATTAACAGGGGAATTGGATTCATGTCATTTTGAGCTATAAATCAAATGTTAAAGAAGATTTAGTGCGGACCTGTCAAGTTTATCAGCTAGTTAAAATGATCATTCTAAACTGATCATTGTTACTCATTGAGCAAAGGTTTACAAATGAAGCATAATGCATGACATCACGCAGTTTGGGATAGATTGGATTGCTTGTACGTTTTGTCGTAGCTATTTTGATCTTAAATTTATTCGATATTGATAATATTGAGCTAGCTTAACGTGGACGTTAGATTCGTGTCATTCAGAACTCTAAATCAAAAGTTATGGATCATTTAGTGCGGACATGTCAAGTTCATCGACTAGTTAAAATGATAATTTTAAACTGATCATTTGTGATCCTTGAGTCAAGTCTTTTAAATGAAGCATAATGCATGGCATCGTGGAGTTTGGGATACATTGGATTACTTGGAGGCTTGTTCGTGGCTCTTTCAGTCTCAAATGTTGTCACAATTTTGAAAATTGAGCTAGATTAACATGGGCGTTGGATTCATGTCATCCTGAGCTCTAAACCAAATGTTAAAGACGATTTAGTGCGGAAATGTCAAGTTGATCAGCTAGTTAAAATGAACATTCTAAATTGATCATTGCTACTCAATGAGCAAATGTTTACAAATGAAGCATAATGCATGGCATCACTCAGTTTGGGGAAGATTGGATCACTTGGATGCTTTTAAATTTGTCACAATATAGAATATTGAGCTAGCATAACGTGGGCATTGGATTCGTGCCATTCTGAACTTTAAATCAAAATTTATGGATGATTTAGCACGGACAGGTCAAGTTAATTGGAAAGTTAAAATGATCATTTTAAACTGATCATTGGTTCTCCTTGAGTAAAGGCCTACAAATGAAGCATAAGTCATGGCATCACCCAGTTTGGGATACATTGGATTACCTGGACGCTTTATTGTAGCTCTTTCAGTCTCAAGTGTTGTCACAATATTGAAAATTGAGCTAGATTAACGTGGCCGTTAAATTCATGTCATTATGAGCTCTAAGTCCAATGTTAAAAACGATTTAGTGCGGACATGTCATGTTGATCAGGTAGTTAAAATGATTATTCTAAACTGATCAGCTGTGCTCATTGAGCAAATGTTTACAAATGAAGCATAATGCATGGCATCACCCAGTTTAGGGAAGATTGGATCACTTGGATGCTTTTAAATTTATTCACAACATAAAATATTGAGTTAGCTTAACGTTGACCTTGGATTCGTGTCATTCTGAACTCATATGTAAAAGTTATGGATGACTTAGTTCGAATATTTCAAGTTCATCGACTAGTTAAAATGATCATTCTAAACTAATCATTGGTGTTCCTTGAGTAAAGGCTTATAAATGAAGCATAATGCATGTCATCATACAGTTTTGGATACATTGGATTACTTGGAGGCTTTGTCGTAGCTCTTTCAGCCTCAAATGTTGTCACAATATTGAGAATTGAGGTAGATTAACATGGGAGTTGGATTCATGTCATTTTGAGCTTTAAAGCATATGGCAAAGACGATTTACTACGGACATTTTAAGTTGATCATTGTTGCTCATCGAGCAAAGGTTTACAAATGAAGCATAATGCGTGACATCACGCTGTTTGGGATAGATTGGATTACTTGGACGCTTTGTCGTAGCGGTTTTGGTGTATAACTTTGTCACAATGTAGATTATTGAGCTTGCTTAACGTGGGCGTTGGAATCGTGTCATTCTTAACTATAAATCAAAAGTAACAAACGATTTAGTGCGGACATATCAAGTTCACCGGCCAGTTAAAATGATCATTCTAAACTTAGCATTGGTTCTCCTTGGGTGAAGGCCTATAAATGAAGCATAAGTGATGGCATCACGAAGCTTAAGATACATTGGATTACTTGGAGGTTTTGTTGTAGCTATTTTAGTCTCAAATGTTGTCACAGTACTGAAAATCGAGCTACATTAACGTGATTGTTGAATTCATGTCATTTTTAGCTCTAAATCAAATGTTAAAGACGTAGTGTGAACATGTCAAATTGATCAGCTAGCTAAAATGATCATTCTAAACTGATCATTGTTGCTCGTTAAGCAATGGTTACAAATTAAGTATTATGCATGGCATGACACAGTTTGGGTTAGATATGTTTACTTGGAGGCGTTCTTGTAGCTATTTTCGTCTTTAACTTTGTCACAATGTAGACTATTGAGCTTGCTTAATGTAGGAGTTGGATTCGTGTCATTCTGAACTATAAATCAAAACTTACGGACGATTTAGCGCGGACAGGTCAAGTTCATCGACCAGTTAAAATGATCATTCTAAGCTGATCTTTGGTGTTCCTTGAGTAAAGGATTATAAATGAAGCATGCATGGCATCACACAGTTTGGGATACCTTGGATTATTTGGAGGCTTTGTCGTACCTTTTTCCGTCTCAAATGTTGTCACAATATCAAGAATTGAGCTAGATTAACATGGGCGTTGGATTAATGTCATCTTGACCTCTAAACCAAATGTTAAAGAAGATTTAGAGCGGAAATGTCAAGTTGATCAGCCAGTTAAAATGATCATTCTAGACTGATCATTGCTGCCCATTTAGCAAAGGTTTACAAATGAAGCATAATGCATGGCATCACGCAGTTTTGGATAGATTGGATTGCTTGGAGGCTTTTCCATAGTTAATGTGGTCTTAACTTTATTCACAATATTAAATATTGAGCTAGCTTAACATGGACGTTTGATTCGTGCCATTCAGAACTTTAAATCAAAAGTTACGGATGATTTAGTGCGGACATGTCAAGTTCATCGATCAATTAAAATGATAATTCTAAACTGATCATCGGTTCTCCTTGAGTGAAGGCTTTTAAATGAAGCATAATGTATGGCATCATGCAGTTTGGGATACATTGGATTACTTGGAGGCTTGTTCGTGGCTCTTTCAGTCTCAAATGCTGTCACAATATTGGACATTTAGCTAGATTAACATGGACATTGGATTCATGTGATCTTGAGCTCTAAACCAAAGGTTAAAGACGATTTAGTGCGGAAATTTCAAGTTGATCAGTAAGTAAAATGATAATTCTAAACTGATCATTGCTGCTCATTAAGCAAAGGTTTACAAATAAAGCATAATGCATGGCATCACTTAGTTTGGGATAGATAAGATTACTTGGACGCTTTGTTGTAGCATTTTGGTCTTTAATATCACAATGTAGAATATTGAGCTAGCTTAACGTGGGTGTTGGGTTCGTGTCATTCTGAACTCTAAATCAAAAGTTACGACGATTTAGTGTGGACATGTCAAGTTCATCGGCCAGTTAAAATGATCATTCTAAACTGATCATTGGTGTTCCTTGAGTAACGGCTTATAAATGAAGCATATTGCATTACCTCACACAGTTTGGGATACATTTGATTACTTGGAGGCTGTGTCGTGGCTCTTTCAGTCTCAAATGTTGTAACAATATTGAAAATTGAGCTAGATTAACATGGGCGTTGGATTCATGTCATTTTGAGCTCTAAACCAAATGTTAAAGATGATTTAGTGTGGACATGTCAAGTTGATCAGCTAGTTAAAATGATCAAACTAAATTGATCATTGGTGCTCATTGAGCAAAGGTTTACCAATGAAGCATAATCTGTGGCATCGTGCAGTTTGTGATAGATTTGATTACTTGGAGGTGTTGTCGTAGCTATTTCGTTCTCAAATTTAATCACAATATAAAAATCTGAGCTAGCTTAATGTGGGCGTTGGATTCCTGTCATTATAACATTAAATCAAAAGTTATGGATGATTTAGTGTGGACATGTCAAGTTGATCGGACAATTAAAATGATAATTCTAAACTGATCATTAGTGCTCCCTGAGTAAAGACTTATAAATGAAGCATAATGCATGACATCACATAGTTTGGGAAACATTTGATTACTTAAATGTTGTCACAATATAAAAAATTGAGGTAGATTAACGTGGGCGTTAGATTCATGTCATTTTGAGCTCTAAATTAAATGTTAAAGACGATTTGGTGCGGACATGCCAAGTTGATCTGCTAATTAAAATGATCATTCTAAACAGGTCATTGGTGCTCATGAAGCAAAGGTTTACAAATGATGCATAATGCATGGCATCACGCAGTTTCGGATAGATTTGATTACTTGGACACTTTTCCGTAGCTATTTTGGTATTAAATTTTGTCACAATATAGAATATTGAGCTAGCTTAAGGTGGGCGTTGGATTCGTTGCATTCTGAACTCCAAATAAAAAAATACAGACATTTCAAGTTTATCAGCGAGTTAAAATCACCATTCTAAACCTGATCATTGGTGCTCTTTGGGTAAAGGCTTATAAATGAAGCAAAATGCATGGCGTCACGCATTTTGGGAACAATGGATTACTTGGAGGCTTTGTTGTATCTCGTTTAGTCTTAAAGGTTGTCACAATATTGAAAATTGAGTTAGATTAACGTTGCCATTGGATTCATGTAATTTTGAGCTCTAAATCAAATGTTCAAGACGATTTAGTGCGGACATGTCAAGTTAATCATATAGTTAAAATGATCATTCTGAACTGATCATTGGTGATCATTGAGCAAAGGTTAACAAATGAAACATAATGCATGGCATAACGCTTTTTGGGATAGATTGGATTACTTGGAGGCTTTTTCAAGGGTATTTTGGTATTAAACGTTTGTCACAATATAGAATATTGAGCAAGTTTAACGTGGGCATTGGATTCGTGTCATTCTGAACTCTTAATCAAAAGTTATGGATGATATAGTGCGGAAATTTCAAGTTGATCGGGTATTTAAAATGATCACTCTAAACTTATCATTTGTCCTCCTTGAGTAAAGGCTTATAACTGAAGCATAATGCATGGCATCACACAGTTTGGGATACATTAGATTACATGGAGGCTTTGTCGTAGCTCTTTAAGCCTCAAATGTTGTCATAATATTGAAAAATGAGCTATATTAATTTGGCCGTTTGATTTATGTCATGTTTACCGGTTAGTTAAATTGATAATTCTAAATTGATCATTAGTGCTTTGAGCAAAGGTTTACAAATGAAGCACAACTCATGACATCCTGCAGTTTGGGATAGATTAGAATTCTTAGAAGCTTTGTCGTAGCTATTTGGGCTTAAATTTTGTCACAATATAGAAAATTGAGCTAGCTTAACGTTGGCATTGGATTCATGTCATTCTAAAATCTAAATCAAAACTTACGGATGATTTAGTGTGGATATGTCAAGTTTATCAGCTAGTTAAACTGATCATTCCAAATTGATTGAGCAAAGCTTTACAAATTAAGCATAATGCATGGCATCCAGAAGTTTGGGATATATTGGATTTCTTGGAGGTTTTGTCGTAGCTATTTCGGTCTCAAATGTTGTCATAATATTGAAAATTGAGCTAGATTAGCGTGGCCATTGGAATAATGTCATTTTGAAAATTGAGCTAGATTAGCGTGGCCGTTGGAATAATGTCATTTTTCGTAGATATTTTGGTCTTAAATTTTGTAACAATATAGAATATTGAGCTAGCATATGGTGGGCATTGGATTCCTGTTATTTTGAACAATAAATCAAAAGTTATGAAAAATTTAGTGTAGAAATGTCAAGTTGATCAACCATTTAAAATGATCATTCTAATCTGATCATTAGTGCTTCTTGAGTATGGGCTTATAAATGAAGCATAATGCATGACATCATGCAGTCAGGGATACATTGGATTACATGGAGGCTTTGTTCATAGCTCTTACAGTTTCAGATGTTGTCACAATATTGAAAATTCATCTTGATTAACATGGCTTTTTGATTCATGTCATTTTGAGGTATAAATCAAATGTTACAGACGATTTAGTGCAGACATTTCAAGTTGATCTGCTAGTTAAAATGATCATCTATATTGATCATTGGAGCTCATTGAGCAAAGGTTTACAAATGAATCATAATGCATGGCATCACGCAGTTTGGGATAGATTAAATTATTTGGAGGCTTTGTCGTACCTATTTCAGTCTTATATTTTGTCACAATATAGAAAATTGAGCTAGCTTGGCGTTGGCATTGGATTCATGTCGTTCTAAACTCTAAAATCAAAACTTACGGACGATTTAGTGTGGACATGTCAAGTTTATCGGCTAGTTAAATTAATCATTGGTGCTCATTGAGAAAATATTTACAAATGAAGCATAGTGCATGGCATCCAGCAGTTTGGAATAGATTGGATTTCTTGGAAGCTTTGTCGTTGCTATTTCGATCTTAAATTTAATCACAATATAGAAAACTGAGCTAGCTTAACGTGGGCATTGGACTCGTATCACTCTAAACTCTAATCAAAAGTTACGGACGATTTAGTGCGGACAAGTCAAGTTGATCGACCAGTTAAAATGATAATTCTAAATTGATTATTTGTGCTCCTTGATTAAATGCATGTAAATGAAGCATAATGCATGGCATCACGCAGTTTGGGATAGATTAGATTACTTGGAGGCTTTGTCGTACCTATTTCAGTCTTATATTTTGTCACAATATAGAAAATTGAGCTAGCTTGACGTTGTCATTGGATTCATGTCGTTCTAAACTCTAAAATCAAAACTTACTGACGATTTAGTGTGGACATGTCAAGTTTATCGGCTAGTTAAATTAATCATTGGTGCTCATTGAGAAAATGTTTACAAATGAAGCATAATGCATGGCATCCAGCAGTTTGGAATAGATTGGATTTATTGGAAGCTTTGTCGTAGCTATTTCGATCTTAAATTTAATCACAGTATAGAAAACTGAGCTAGCTTAACGTGGGCATTGGACTCGTGTCACTCTAAACTCTAATCAAAAGTTACGGATGATTTAGTGCGGACATATCAAGTTGATCGACCAGTTAAAATGATAATCCTAAATTGATCATTTGTGCTCCTTGATTAAAGGCATGTAAATGAAGCATAATGCATTGCATCACGCTGTTTAGGATGCATTGCATTACTTGGAGGCTTTGTCGTAGATCTTTCAGTTTCAAATGTTCTCACAATATTGAAAATTGACTTAGATTAATGTGGGCATTGATTCATGTCGTTTTGAGCTCTAAAAATGTTAAATACGATTTAGTGCTGACATGTCAAGTTGATCAGCTAGTTAAAATGATCATTGCTACTCATCGAGCACAGGTTTACAAATGAAGCACAATGCATGTCATCCAGCAGTTTGGGATAGATTGGATTACTTGGAGGCTTTGTCATAGCTATTTCAATGTTAAATTTTGTCACAGTATAGAAAATTGAGCTAGCTTAACGTGGGCATTGGATTCATGTCATTCTGAACTCTAACTCAAAAGTTAAGGACGATTTAATGCGGACATGTCAAGTTTATCGGTTAGTTAGATTGATCATTCTAAATTGATCATTGGTGCTCATTGAGCAAAGGTGCACAAATGAAGCATAATGCATAACATCCAGCATTTTAGGATAGATTGGATTTCTTGGAGGCTTTGTCATAGCTATTTCGGTCTTAAATTTAATTTGAATATAGAAAACTGAGCTAGATGAATGTGGGCGTTGGATTCGTGTCACTCTGAATTCTAAATCAAGAGTTTTTGATGATTTAGTCAGGATATGTCAACTTGATCGGCCAGCTCAAATGATGATTCTAAACTGATCATTGGTGCTCCTTGAGTAAAGGCTTATAAATGAGGCATAATGCATGGTATTACGCTGTTCGGGATACATTGGATTATTTGGAGGCTTTGTCGTAGCTCTTTCAGTCTCAAATGTTGACACAATATTCAAAACTGAGCTTAATTAATGTGGCCGTTGGATTCATGTCATTTTGAGCTATAAATCAAATGTTACAGACGATTTAGTGCGGACATATCAAGTTGATCATCTAGTTAAAATGATCATTCTATATTGATCTTTGGTGCTCAATGAGCAAAGATTTACAAACAAAGCACAATGCATGGCATCACACAGTTTGGGATAGATTGGATTACTTGGAGGCATTGTCGTAGCTATTTTTGTCATAAAGATTGTCACAATATAGTATATTGAGCTAGCTTAACATTGGCATTGGATTCGTGTGATTATGAACTCTAAATAAAATGTTACAGAAGATTTAGTGCATACAATTCAAGTTAGTCGGACAGTTAAAATGATCATTCTAAACGTATCATTGGCCTCCTTGAGTAAAGGCTTAGAAATGAAGCATAATGCATGGAATCTTGCCATTTGAGATACATTGGATTACTTCGAGGCTTTGTCGTAACTCTTTTTGTCTCAAATGTTGTCATAATATTAAAAATTGTGCTAAATTAATGTGGCCATTGAATTTATGTCATTTTGATCTCTAAATCAAATGTTAAAGATGATTTGGTGCGGACATGTCAAGCTGATCAGCTAGTTAAAATGATTATTCAAAATTTGATGATTGGTCTTAAATTTCGTCACAATATAGAGTATTTAGCTAGTTTATTGTGGGCATTGGATTCGTGTCATTATAAACTCTAAATCAAAAGTTATGGATGATTTAGTGCTGACATGTCAAGTTGATCAGACAGTTAAAATGATCATTCTAAACTTATCATTGGTGCTCCTTGAGTAAAGGCTTATAAATGAAGCATAATGTATGACATCATGCAGTATGGGATATATTGGATTACTTGGAGGCTTTGTCGTACCTCTTTTAGTCTCAAATGTTGTCACAAAATAGAATTTTGCTAGCTTAACTTGGGTGTTGGATTCATGTCATATTGAGCTCTAAATCCAATGTTAAGGACAATTTAGTGCGAACAGGTCAAGATGATCAGCTATATAAAATGATCATTCTAAACTGATTATTGGTGCTCATTGAGGAAAGGTTTACAAATGAAAAATAATGCAATGCATCACGCAGTTTAAGATACATTGGATCACTAGAGGCTTTGTCGTAGCTATTTCGATCATAAATTTTTTCACAATATAGAATATTGAGCTAGCTTGATGTGGGGGTTGGATTCGTGTCATTCCAAAATCTAAATTAAAAGTTAAGGAAGATTTAGTGTGGACGTGTCAAGTTCATCGGCCCGTTAAAATGACCATATTAAATTGATCATTGGTGCTCCTTGAGTAAAGGCTTATAAATGAAGGATAATGCATGACTTCACGTAGTTTGAGATACAATGTATTACTTGGAGGCTTTGCCGTAGCTTTTTAAGTCTCAAATGTTGTCACATTATTGAAAATTGAGCTAGATTAACGTTGGTGTTAGATTCATGTCTTTTTGAGCTCTAAATCAAATGTTAAAGACGATTTAGTGCGGATATGTCAAGTTGATCAGTTTGTTAAAATGATCATTCTAAACTGATCATTGGTGCTCATTGAGCTAAGGTTTACAAATGAAGCATAATGCATGGCATCACGCAGTTTGGGATAGATTTGATCACTTGGAGGTTTTATTGTAGCTATTTCGTTTTAATTTTTTTCACAACATAGAACATTGAGCTAGCTTAACATGGGGGTTGGTTTCGTGTCATTCGGAACAATAAATCAAAAGTTTCGAACGATTTAGTGTGGACGTGTCAAGTTGATCGGCCAGTTTAAATGATCATTACTAATCCTTGGTGCTCCTTTAGTAAAGACTTATAAATGAAGCATAATGTACGACATCACAAAGTTTAGGATACATTGGATTTCTTGGAGGCATTGTCGTAGCTCTTTCAGTTTAGGATATATTAAATGTTGTTACAATATTGAAAATTGAGTTGATTTAGTGTAGATATGTCAAGTTGATCACCTAGTTAAAATGATCATTCTAAACTGATCATTGGTGCTCATTGACCAAAGGTTTACAAATGAAGCATAATGCATCGCATCACGCAGTTTGGGATAGATTGGATTACTTGGATGCTTTGTCGTAGCTATTTCCATCTTTAATTTAATCACAATATAGAAAACTGAGCTACCTTAACATGGGAGTTGGATCCGTGTCATTCAAAACTCTAAATCAAAAGTTACGGACGATTGAGTGTGGACATGTCAAGTTGATCAGTTTGTTAAATTGATCATTCTAAACTGATCAGTGGTGCTCATTAAACAAAGGTTTACAAATGAAGCATAATGCATGGCATCAGACAGTTTGGGATAGATTGGATTACTTGGAGGCTTTGTCGTAACTATTTTGGTTTTATATTTTGTCGCAATATAGAATATTAAGCTAGTTTTACATAAGCGTTGGATTCATGTTGTTTTGAGCTCTGAATCAAATATTAAAAAAGCTTTAGTGCGGACATATCAAGTTTATCAGCTAGTTAAAATGGTCATATCTATTGGTCTTAAACTTAATCACAATATAGTAAATTGAGGTAGCTTAACGTGGGTGTTGGATTCGTGTCATTCTGAACTCTAAATCAAAAGTTACGGACTATTTAGTGCAGACATGTCAAGTTGAATGGCCAGTAAAAATGATCATTCTAAACAGATCACTGCTGCTCTTTGAGTAAAGGCTTATCAATAAAGGATAATGCATGGCATCACGCATTTTGGGATACATTGGATTAGTTGGATGCATTGTCCTAGCTCTTTCAGTTCAAATGTTGCACAATATTATAAATTGATCTAGGTAAACACGGGCGTTGGATTCATTTCATTTTGAGCTCTAAATCAAATGTTAAAAACAATTTAGTGCGGAAATGTAGAGTTGATAAGCTAGTTAAAATGATCATTCTAAAGTGATCTTTGCTGTTCATTGAGTAAAGTTTTACAAATGAAGCATAATGCATGCCTTCACGCAGGTTGGGATAGATTAGATTACATGGAGGCTTTGTCATAGCTATTTCAGTCTTAAATTTAATCACAATATAGAAAATTGAGCTAGCTTGACGTAGGGGTTGGATTCCTGTCATTCTGCTAAATCAAAAGTCTCAGACGATTTAGTGCGGACATGTTAAGTTGATCGGCCTGTTAAAATGATAGTTCGAAATTTATCACCGATGCTCCTTGTGTAAAGGCTTATAAACGAATCATAATGCATGGCATCATGCAATTTGGGATACATTGGACTATTTGGAGGCTTTGTCGTGGGTCTTTAAGTCTCAGATGTTGTCGCAATACTAAAAATTTAGCTAAATTAACGTGGGCGTTGGATTCAAGTCATTTTGAGCTCTAAATCAAATACTAATGATGATTTAGTCCGGATAAGTCAAGTTCATCAACTAGCTAAAATGATCATTCTAAACTGATCATCCGTACTCACTAAGAAAAGGTTTACAAATGAACCATAATGCATGACATCACACAGTTTGAGATATATTGGATTACTTGGAGGCTTTGTCGTAGCTCTTTCAGTCTCAAATGTTGTCACAATAATCAAAATTGAGCTAGACTAACGTGGGTGTTGGATTCATGTAATTTTGAGCTCTAAATAAAATGTTCAAGTCGATTTAGTGAGGACATGTCAAGTTGATCAGCTAGTTAAAACGATAATTCTAAACTGATCATTGGTGCTCATTTAGCAAAAGTTTAAAAATGAAGCATAATGCATAAAATCACACAGTTTGGGAGAGATTGGATTTGTTGAAAGCTTTTTCGTAGCTATTTTGGTCCTAAATTTTGTCACCATATAAAATATTGAGCTATCTTGACGTGGGCGTAGGATTCGTGTCTTTCAAAACTCTAAATCAAAAGTTACGGACGATTTAGTGCGGACATGTCAAGTTGATCTGTCTGTTAAAATGATCATTCTAAGATGATCATTGGTGTTGATTTAGTAAAGGTCTATAAATGAAGCACAATGCATGGCATCATGCAGTTTTTGATACATTGGATTTCATGGAGGCTTCGTCTTACTTCTTTCAGTCGCAAATGTTGTCACAATAATTAAAACTGAGCTAGATTAACGTGGGCGTTGGGTTCATGTCATTTTGAGCTCTAAATCAAATGTTTAAGAGGATTTAGTTGGACATGTAAAGTTGATCAGCTAGTCAAAATGATAATTCTAAATTATCATTGGTGCTCATTTAGCAAATGTTTAAAAATGAAGCATAATACATGACATCACGCAGTTTGGGATTGATTGGATTTTTTGAAGGTTTCACGTAGCTATTTCGGTCTTAAATTTTGTCACAATATAGAATATTGAGCTACCTTGACGTGGGCACTGGATTCGTGTCATTCTAAACTCTAAATCAAAAGTTACCTACGATTTAGTGCGGACATGTCAAGTTGATATGCCTGTTAAAATCATAATTCTAAACGAATCATTGGTGCTCCATGAGTAAGAGCTTATAAATGAAGCCAAATTCATGGCATCACGCAGTTTGGGATACATTGGATTACTTGGAGGCTTTGTCGTAGCTCTTTAAGTCACAAATGTTGTCACAATAATTAAAATTGAGCTAGACTAATGTGGGCATTAGATTCATATCATTTTGAGCTGTAAATTTAATGTTAAAGACGATTTAGTGCCGACATGTCAAGTTGATCAGCTACTTAAAACGATAATTCTAAACTGATCATTGGTGCTTATTTAGCAAAGGTTTACAAATGAAGCATAACGCATGACATCACGCAGTATGAGATTAGATTACTTGGTGGCTTTCTCCTATCTATTTTGGTCTTAAATTTAACCAGAATATATAAAACTGAGCTATCTGAACGTGGGCATAGGATTCGTGTCATTCTGAACTATAAATCAAAAGTTACGAACGATGTAGCGCGTACATGTCAAATTAATCGGCCAGTTATAATGATCATTCTAAACTGATCATTGGTGCTCTTTGAGTAAATGCTTATAAATGAAGCATAATGCGTGGCATCGAGCAGTTTGGCATACATTTGATTACCTGGAGGCTTTGTCGTACCTTTCTTTGTCTCAAATGTTGTCACAATATCGAAATTGAGCTAGATTATCGTGGCGTTCGAATCATGTCATTTTGAGATCTAAATAAAATGTTACGAATGATTTTGTGCAGACATGTCAAGCTGATCAGCTAGTTAAAATGATATTTATAAACTGATCATTGGTGCTCATTGAACAAAGGTTTACAAATGAAGCATAATGCATGACATAACGCAGTTTGGGATAGATTGGATTTCTTTGGGGTTGTGTCCTTGCTATTTCTATCTTAAATTTAATCAGAATATAGAGCATGTTCGTTTCGCAGTCGCAGGAAGCTGCGGTTGCGTCTTGCGGCAAACTGTTGTTCGTTTGCGCGCCGCAGATTCCTGCGGTCAACCGCTGCGGTCGACCGCAGTAATCGGCGACATCAAATTTTAATCGCCACTAAATTTTAGCGTTGCGGTCAAAAAAACTGCGATAGAACATAAAATGACCAAAATACCCCTATTTCTAATGATAATTACATATAAAAACCTAAACCTAAATAGTTTTCTTCTTCTTTGGCCGCACACCTTTGCCGCACAGCCGTAAAGGGAGAACGCATTTCGTTTCTTCATCTTCTTCCTCAGGTTCGTGTCAGGTTCCTTTCATGGTAGTTTACTGAAAGTATCAATTGTTTTTCTCACAACCATTAATCTATATCTGATAAGTTAGGGTTTGATATGTTATTCTGAGATTTGAACAAAGAGAAGAACTTTTCGATTGTTTCTAATTTGCACAATCCTTCTTAAATTTACTCACTTCATCGGTCGAGCTCTCTTTCCTTGGTGGTATTGTTCTTTCAGTTCCTATTCTTTGTCTTTTTTTTCTTTTGTAAAAGAGCATGTCGTTTGCTTTTTTCTGAAGCTATTTAGGGGGTGTGATATGGCGGAATCTTCATATGGAACTACGTTTTTCTTCTTTTTGTTAATAACTGCGGCCGTAAATAAATTTCCCCTTTTAGAAGAAAAAGCATGGTTTTGGAATTTTCTGGTCACATAATTCATCTACAATCTCATATATCTGAAGAACTTTGACATACCTCTGAGTTAATGTGTTCCTTGATAAATTGTGAAAACTTATATTATCTATTGCTTTGATTTCAGCTTAACTATCAGCGAAAGGGAAGTTTGTGTGGCATCGCCTACAATCTCTGAAGCAATTTGGCATCTCAAAGTCTTATTTGTACTTCACTATACTTCAGAATGTCAGATTCTTCTTACAAGTATTGTCAATTAGAATAATTCGAAGGACTGTTTTTGTTTGTGATGGATAGTTTCTCTTGATGCTAGTTTCTGGACATATGTCTATATGTCTATCAAATCTACCATAAGTCCATAACCATTTATAAGAATTTGTATTGATGATGCATTTATAATAAGAAGTTCAAAAACAAAAAGAAAGCCCAAAGAGAAAGATGTAGTTATAAAGACTTGTGTTGAACGCAATGAAATTCTAGAGAAGAAGAACAAAATAGTAGAACAAATGCTCGAGCGTGAGTATGCTTCTAGTGTTGAACGTGTAGTTGAGATACTTAATGAATTACCTGGAGTGAGGAAGTGGTCTCCATTTCACCGAGCATCGATTGACCATCTTTTAGCTGATGCAGCGAATCGCCAAGGTTTTGTAGCGTTTTCTAGTGTTGAAGATAAGATCATTTCCACAACCGCCTAATGGAAAGTACTATCTAGTTGACTCTGGATATCCTAATAGGACAGGATATTTTGGTCCGCATCGTAGGATTCGATATCATCTAGGTCAATTTGCCAGAGGAGGACCACCAACAAACACACGAGAACTTTTCAATCGAAAACATTCAAGTTTGAGATCAGTGATTGAGCGGACATTTGGAGTATGGAAAGCAAAATGGAGGATTTTAGATCGTAAGCATCCGAAGTATGGTTTGACTAAGTGGATTAAGCTTGTAACAGCAACGATGGCACTACACAATTTCATTTGGGATTCACACTGAGAGGATTATGATTTTGCACAGTGACAAAATAGAGAAGAATATCATGCTCATGGTGATGAAGAAGAAGAAGAAGAAGGTGATGGTGATAATGTATATGGTGATCATATTCCATATGAGCCGACCGGTGATAGAGCAATGGAAATTCTGCGTGACAACATCACAAATGAATATGGTAGAAGATGTCGACTACCATATTAAATATTTTAGTTAAAAATTTGATGTATAATTTTTATTTATTTTAGTTTAATATATAACTTTGATGAATTATTTTTATTTTATTTAATGAAAAAGTTATTTTATTATTTTTAATTTAATTTATGATTTTATTATTAATTATATACCTATATTTAACTAAAAATTTATAATTATGATTGTTAATAAAAAAATCTTTATTGTACAAATTTATATATATAAATTTATGAAAAAATAATTGTACAAATTTATAAAAATTAAAATATAAATTAAGTCAAAAAATTATCGTTGCGGCAACAAAACGAACAAACTTGCGGTCAAACGCTGCGATCAACCGCGCGACTGTCAAACGAACAAACGTGCGGCGACAATTTGCGATCAACCGTGCGTTTGCCAAACGAACAAATCTGCGGCGACAACCTGCGATCAACCGCGCGATGGCCAAACGAACAACACTGCGGCAGCAACCTGCGGTCAGACGCTGCGGTGATAAAACGAA
The DNA here is from genome assembly GCA_018901935.1 of Pugionium cornutum. Classification (NCBI taxonomy): domain Eukaryota; kingdom Viridiplantae; phylum Streptophyta; class Magnoliopsida; order Brassicales; family Brassicaceae; genus Pugionium; species Pugionium cornutum. The sequence continues at coordinate 17,841,457 of CM032160.1, forward strand.
CAACAAAATACAGCGTCTAACCGCAGCGTCTGACCGCAAGTCGCTGCCGCAGATCGCTGCGGCAGACAAACGAACAGCGCTATAGTCAACTGACCTAGCTTAACGTGGGCGCTGGACTTGTGTCATTCTGAACTCTAAATCAAAAGTTATGGACAATTTAGTGCGAACATGTTAAGTTGATCGTCCAGTTAAAATGATCATATTAAACTGATAACTGGTGCTCCTTCAGTAAACACTTATATATCAAGCATAATGCATGGCATCACGTAGTTTAGGATACATTGGATTACTTGAAGGCTCTTTTGTAGCTCTTCTAGTCTCATATGTTGTCACAATATTAAAAATTCACCTAGATTAACGTGATCATTGGATTCATGTCATTTGAAGCTCTATATCAAATGTTACGGACGATTTAGTGCGGACATGTTAAGTTGATCAGCTAGTTAAGATGATCATTCTAAACTGATCATCGGGGCTCTTTAGCAAATGATTACAAATGAAGCATAATGCATGGCATCCAATAGTTTGCGATAGATTGGATAACTTGGACGCTGTGTCTTAGCTATTTCAGTCTTAAATTTAATCGCATATAAAAAACTGACCTAGCATGACTTTGGTGTTGGACTCGTGTCATTCTGAACTCTAAATAAAAAGTTACAGACAATTTAGTGCAGACATGTCAAGTTTATCAGCCAGTTAAAATGATAATTCTAAACTAATCACTGGTGCTCATTGAGCAAAGGCTTACAAATGAAGCATAATACATGGTATCACGCAGTTTGGGATAGATTGGATTGCTTGGAGGTTCTGTCATAGCTATTTCGGTGTCAAATATTGTCACAATATTGAAATTTGAGCTAGATTAACGTGGCTGTTGGATTCATGTCATTTTGAACTCTAAATCAAATGTGAAATACGATTTAGTGCAGACATGTCAGGTTGATCAGCTAGTAAAAATGATCATTCTAAACTGATCATTGGTTCTCATTGAGGAAAGGTTTACAAATGAAGCATAGTGCATGGCATCACACAGTTCATGATAGATTGGATTACTTGGATGGTTTTTCGTACCTATTTTGGTTCTAAGTTTTATCACAATATAGAATATTAAGCTAGCTTAACATGAGCATTAGATTGCTGTCATAGTGAACTCAAAATCAAAACTTACAGACTATTTAGTGCGGACATGTGAAGTTGATCGACCGGTTAAAAAGATCATGCTAAACTTATCATTCTAAACTTATCATTGGTGCTCCGTGAGTAAAGGCTTATAAATGAAGCAAAATTCGTGGCATCACACAGTTTGGAGAACATTGGATTACTTGGAGGATTTGTTTAACTCTTTCAGTCTGAAATGTTATCACAATATTGAAAAATGAGCTATATTAACATGGCCGTTGGATTCATGTCATTTTAAGCTCTAATTCAAATATTAAAGGCAATTTAGTCCGGACATGTCAAGTTGATCAGCTTATTAAAATGATCATTCTAAGCTGATCATTGGTGCTCATTGAGCTAGCTTAACATGGGGGTTGGATTTTAAATTTTGTCACAATAAAGAATATTGAGCTAGCTTAACATGGGGGTTGGATTCGTGTTGTTCCGAACTCTAAATCAAAAGCTACGGCTGACTTAGTGCGGATATGGCAAGTTGATCAGCCAATTCAAAAGTGATCATTCAAAAGTGATCATTCTAAACCGATCATTAGCGCTCCTTGAGTAAAAGCTTTTTAATGAAGTAAAATGCATGGCATCATGGAGTTTAGGATATATTGGATTACTTCAAAGCTTTGTGGTAGCTCTTTCAGTCTCAAATGTTGTCACAATATAGACTATTGAGCTAGCTTAACGTGGGCTTTGGATTCGTGTCATTCTGAACTCTAAATCAAAAGTTATGGACGATTTACTGTGTACATGTCAAGGTTATTGGTCAATTAAAATGATCATCCATAACTGAAGCATAATGAATGACATCAAGCAGTTTGGGATCGATTGGATTACTTGGAGGCTTTGTGATAGCTATTTCGGTCTTAAATTTTGTCACAATATAGAAATTGAACTAGCTTAACGTTGACATTGGATTCATGTCATTCTAAACTCCAAATAAAAAGTTACAGACGATTTAATGCGAACATGATCATTCTAAACTGATCATTGGTGCTCCTTGTGTAAAGCACTATAAATGAAGCATCATGCATGGCATCACGTAGTTTGGGATACATTGGATTACTTGTATGCTTTTTCATAGCTCTTTTTGTCTCAAATGTTGTCACAATATTAAAAATTGAGCTAGATTAATGTGGGCGTTGGATTCATGTCATTTTGAGCTCGAAATCAAAAGTTAAAGACGATTTAGTGCGGACAAGTCAAGTTGATCAGTTAATTAAAATGAGCATTCTAAACTAATCATTGGTGCTCATTGAGCAATAGTTTTACAAATGAAGCATAATGCATGGCATCACACAGTTTAGGATAGATTGAATTACTTAGAGGCTTTGTCATTGCTATTTGGTCTTAAATTTTGTCACGATATAGAAAATTGAGCTAGTTTAATATGGGTGTTGGATTCGTGACATTATGAACTCTAAATCAAATGTTAATGATGATTTAGTGCAGACATGTCAAGTTGATCGGCCAATTAAATTATCATTCTAAACTGATCATTGTTGGTTCTTGAGTAAAGGCTTATAAATTAAGTATACTGAATGGGATCAGACAGTTTGGGATACATTGGATTACTTGGTGGCTTATAATTGAAGTATAATGAATGGGATCACACAGTTTGGGACACATTGGATTACATGGTGGCTTATAAATGAAGTATAATGAATTGGATCACACAGTTTCGGATACATTGGATTACTTGGTTTCTTTTTCATAGCTCTTTTAGTCTCAAATGTTGTCACAATAATGAAAATTGAGCTAGATTAACGTGGGCATATGATTCATGTAATCTTGAGCTCTAAAGCAAATGTTAAAGACGATTTAGTGCGGACATGTCACGTTGATCTGCTAGTTAAAATGATCATTGGTGCTCATTGACCAAAGGTTTACCAATGAAGTATAATGCATGGCATCATGCAGTTTTGGATACATTAGATTATTTGTAGGGTTTATTGTAGCTATTCCGGTCTTAAATTTTGTCACAATATAAAATATTGAGATAGCTTAACATAGGCGTTGGATTCATGTCATTCTGAACTCTAAATCAAAAGTTACAAACGATTTAGTGCGGACATGTTAAGTTGATCGGTCAGTTAAAATGATCATTTTAATATGATCATTGGTGCTGCTTTAGTAAAGGCTTATAAATGAAGCACAATGCATGGCATCACGCAGTTTTTGATACATTGGATTTCTTGGAGACTTTTTCTTAGCTCTTTCAGTCTTAAATGTTTTCACAATATTGAAAATTGAGCTAGATTAATGTAGCCGTTTGGTCAGGACATCAATACCAGTTCACTAGAAGCTGAGGAAGAGGCAATTAATTTACCTATTATGAGACAAGCTCCAAGAACAAGACCAGGCACAAGAATCTATAGTAAGATATTCAACAAGTCTGTGGAGAGTCTCATAATAATCATAGAAGATTGAGGATTGCATGAAGCTAAACTTAATAAAGAATTACAAGAAGGAGACTATGAACAACTAAAGACTACAACAATTTCACTCCTTCCAGTTTTACAGGGTTTCAGAAATACAACCTTGTTCATCATTGCTAATGAAATTTAAGAAGGCATTATAAGGAGCTACAAAAGACCAAGGTGCATATTTAAAATTCCTATGTTTTAATTAACAAGTTTATTTGCTTGTTTTTGCAAGAATGTGACTGTTAAGTTTAAGTGTCTTTTATTTTTCATTAGATCCTAATGTCTTGTTGTTATTTTCGCTTTAGTCCTTCCATTATATTGTGTTTTCAGCCCTAGAATGCGCCTGATTGTGGAGTAGTATATAAAGTCCCATCTCAGCATGTAATCACTTAAATTTTATGAAATAAAAACCTAATTTTTCTTCTTTTGAAAGGAGCTGGCGCCTCCAGCCTTCTTGTGTGAGAATCCTTGAAGCTTATGTGCTCTAGACTTATCACAGACCTTCCATAATCTGTGTGGCGTCTCTTGATTCAACTCTTATTCAGGTTTAGCTACCCCCATTTTCGTTTTTACTGCGTCATTTCCTTGTTAACTTGCTGTCAAACTGCATCTCTTCATTAAACCCATAAGAATCTACGATAATCTGTTGTTTTTGTCTGTGTGGCGTCTCTTGATTCAACTCTTATTCAGGTTTAGCTACCCCCATTTTCGTTTTTACTGCGTCATTTCCTTGTTAACTTGCTGTCAAACTGCATCTCTTCATTAAACCCATAAGAATCTACGATAATCTGTTGTTTTTGTGTGTTGAAAGCTAGTAACATCATTAGTTGTTGATAGCTTGTGTTACTGCAACTAGATCTATCGATTTTCAGTTGTTTTGATTGTGTCTATTTGACTTCATTGCTGCTGCAACTAGATCTATCAATTTTAGGTGTTTTTGATTGTGTCTATTTGACTTCCTTTTGCTACTATAACTAGATTTGTCGATTTTAGTTGTTTTGATTGTGTCTATTTGACTTCCTTGCTGCGGCAACTAGATCTATCAATTTTTTATTGTGTCTATTTGACTTTCTTTGCTGTTGCAACTAGATTTGTCGATTTTCAGTTGTTTTGATTGTGTCGATTCGACTTCATTTGCCGCTGCAACTAGATATGTCTATTTTAAGTTGTTTTTATTGTGTGTGTTTGACTTCTTTTGCACTTGATCTGTTTGTTTAGTGTGAGAAAGATTGTGTGCCTATGGGAGAACCAGTAGATGTGAATGATGCTTAGATGCTTGCTGCTATTCAGATTCAACTTCAGAGCCTAGGAGATCGCATAACTAGAATAGAATAACCGCCACCAATTCGCATAAATTCTATCAGAATGTGAATCCCAACGTGTGAATCATGAATATGATGAAATAGCTGACTTAGAAGATTATCTTCCACCAGAACCTGATCATAATCATAGACCAAGAAGACTAAACGTGACAAAGATAGAGTAGAAGAATCTTGTCATGGAAACAAAGATGTAAAGCTCACGGCACTAACCTTTGCCGGAAAGGTTAATCCAGATGTCTACCTAAATTGGGAAAGGCGTATGGAATACATATTTGAGTATTACAACTACTCAGTTAGAGAATAGTGTCTCTAGCAGCTGCTCAACTCACTGAAAGAGCTCTAGCTTGGTGGAGCAGAGATGTGTCTAAAAGAAGAAGACATAGACATTGTCAGATCACTACTTGGGAAGACATGAGGTTCCAACTAAGAAGGAGATATGTCCCTGCATACTACTACAGAGAGTTTCCGAAGAAATTTAGAAAACTATTTCAAGGTTCTAAATCTGTTGAAGAATACTTTGATGAGTTTGAAATGCTTAGAAACAGGTTGGAGTTCAAAGATTCAGAAGAAACATTGGTGGCTCAATTCCTAGATGGTCTGCAAGATCGAATTGCTAGAAAAGTGGAGATACAAATCTATCATGAACAGGACGAGTTCTGCATCTTGCCGCTCCGGCCGAGCAGCACAAAAAGGAAGACTATCTCAGCAAATCGTAGCTAGTCTACCTTGAATCTACAACCTCAAAAGGGTCTGGACAAAGGAATGGCCATCAACATAGAATCTAGATTCAATAAATCCATGGATGAAACGTCTAAGTACAACAAATCAGAACAAGGTAAAACTCCAACTCTAAGATCTCGTGACATAAACTGTTTTAAATGCCAGAGAAAAGACCACTATGCAAGAGAATGCCCAAACCAGAGAGTTATGATCCTTAAATCAAATGGCGAATATGAATCTCAAGATGAAGACGAGTATGAACCAGAAAACATTGAGGAAGAAGTTGTGGATTATCCTGATACCGGAGAGCTTCTAGTTAGAAGGGGATCCCTCAATGCTGTTTTTGAACCAGAAACTATACAAAGAGAAAATATTTTCCATTCTCGGTGCACAATATACTCTAGGGTATGTAGCTTGAACATAGATGGTTTGTACAAACGTAGCCAGCAAGTATTGGTTGATAAACTAGGATTACAAAAGACAAAGCATCCTCGAGCATATAAGCTCAAATGGCTGAACAATGAAACTGAGCTAAAAATCGCAGAACAAGTGACCATACCATTCAGCATATGCAAGTATGCATATCAAGTTGTGTGTGACATGGTGCCTATGCAAGCTGGACATCTACTTGTAGGTCATCCATGGCAATTTGACAAAGAAGCATAACACAATGGACGCACCAATCACTATACCTTCATTCACAATAACAAGAAACTTAGCTTAGCACCTTTAACTCCGCATGAAGTGCATGAGATGCAACGAACTATGTCTAAAGGAGAAAAACTAAATAAAGCTAACATTTATGTAACACCTGCCACTATTTTGAAATCTCTTGATTATAAAAAATAGGTGCTACTAATGATCTTTAAAGAAGTGTTGTTTTCAGGTCAAGAAAAGGAGGAACTCCCTGCTCCTGTTCTAGAGCTCCTTGACAAATTCACTCATGTTTTCCAATAAGAGATACCACCAGGATTGCCACCTATAAGAGGAATCGAGCATCAAATTGATCTTGTTCCTAGAACAGCTTTCCCAAACCGAGATGCCAATAGAGTGAATCCAGAAGAAGCAAAGGAGCTGGAAAGACAAGTACAAGACTTAATATCTAAGGACTATATCTGAGAAAGTTTAATCCCATGTGTTGTTCCTGTTCTTCTAGTGCTTAAGAAAAATGGAACTTGGAGAATGTCTGTAGATTGTAGAGAAATCAACAATATCACTATCAAATACCGACATCCAATTCCAAGACTTGATGACATGCTAGATGAACTCAATGGAGCAACTATCTTCTCAAAAATTGATCTAAGAAGTGGATATCATTTGGTGAGAATGAAAGAAGGTGATGAATGGAAGATAGCGTTGAAAACCAAACAAGGATTGTATGAATGGCTAGTCATGCCATTTGGGCTCACAAACGCTCCAAGTACATTCATGAGACTCATGAACCACGCCCTAAGAGCATTTATCTGTAAGTTTATGGCGGTTTATTTTGATGACATTCTAATCTATAGCTCTAATCTAGAAGATCACTTACGACATCTTGAGCAGGTCCTTGAAACGCTTAAGGCTGAAAACCTTTATGCTAACCTTAAGAAATGTACTTTCTGCACTGATCAAGTTGTATTCCTAGGATTTGTTGTAAGTTCTCAAGTCATAAAGGCCGATGAAGAAAAGATCAAATCAATTCAAGATTGGGCAACCCCAACAACAATCGGACATTCGAGAGTTTCCATGGATTGGCTAGTTTCTATAGAAGATTTTTCAAGGACTTTAGTACTGCTGCTACATCCCTCACTTCAGTAATTAAGAAGAATGTGGAATTCACGGGACAAGCACAAGAGAAGGCATTCAAGAAGCTGACAGATAGCCTCACACATACACCTGTTTTGGTACTTCTTAAATTTTATAAAGCCTTTGAAATTGAATGTGATGCTTCTGGAACATGTATAGGAGCTGTCCTAATGCAAGGAGCAAAACCAGTGGCTTACTTTAGTGAGAACCTTAGTGGAGCTTCCTTTCACTATCCCACATATGATAAAGAGCTCTATGCATTGGTAAAGTCTCTTGAAACTTGGCAACATTACCTACTGTTATAGGAGTTTGCTATTCATTCAGATCATAAGACGCTCAAACACTTAAGAGGACAAATTAAGCTTAACAAGAGGCATGCAAAGTGGCTTGAGTTTGTTGAGACTTTTCCATATGTGATCAAATATAAGAAAGGTAAAGATAACATTGTGGCTGATGCTTTATCAAGGAGACATGCTCTCATCAGAACAATGGAAGCTAATATTATGGGATTTGAACACATCAAAGCAATGTATAAGACTGATCCAGATTTTCAAAAAATGTTTAAGGAGACCACCAAGGCTGCATTTGGTATGTTTTATCAACAAGATGGATTTTTGTTTAAGGAAAAACGTCTTTGTTTTCCTCTGGGATCAATAAGAGAACTATTGATTAGAGAAGCTCATGGAGGAGCACTACAACAAAACTGCCAAAATGCAACTACATTTTGCGACCACATTTGCCATGGATATGCGACCAATTTGCGACTATGGTGCAGTAATCGCACATTGGTCGCAATTTTGGGACTAAAAACTGTAGTTACAAATCAGTCGCAATACGCAACCACTTTGCGACTAATAAGCGACTAATATCCGACTATGTTGGTGAGTCGCTAATCAGTCGCAAAGTAGCGAGTGATTAGCGACTGCATGTAGAAGAATCACATGTTGGTCGTATATTGGTCGCAAAATATGCGACCAATTTGCGACCACGGTGGGAGTGGCTCTTCAGTCACAAAGTGGTGGCAAAGCCACAACATAAAAAACATGTGCGAGGTAGGTATACTGCCATATAAGTGAACACGCTGTTGTGCTCACAAAGTAGTGGCAAAATCTTATATATATATATATATATATATATGCCCCCATGTCCCATTCTCTCATTTGTAAAATGAAAAGGAAAAAAATTCAAACATGTGGGGAAATTACAATTATTCGAGAGATTGAATATACAAAAGGATTGATAATCAAACAAGAAATATAATTATTCGGAATTCGCACAAGGCATGGAATAGTTCATGAATTTTGTAAGTTGTCAACCATTAGCTCAAAGTCGCGGAGGTAAGTTTTTATGTCCTTGTATTAAGTACAAAATGATAAATTTCTTCTGGGACGCAAAATATAGAATCTTTTATATAATCGAGGATTTATGCCAAATTATTATATTTGGTATAAACATGGAGAAGAGTTGAATGTTCAGTTAGGCACAAGTAGTCGGGGTGATGATGTCCAATGAAATCAAGGAGGTACATGTGGTACTAGTGAAGAAACAGTAGGGACATCCGGTATATAGATATGTTGAAATGGTGATGGATGCATTTTGTGAGACAACGACTAATGAGTACTATAATCAACACGAGGAAGAATTTAATAATGTAGAAGAACCAAATTCAAAATCACAAAAATTTTACAACATGTTAGAAGCTGCAAAAAATCCATTGTATGATGGTTGTCATGAAGGGCACTCAGATTTATCTTTCGATGCTTGGTCATGAACATTAACTCTGATTTTAATCTACCTAAAAAATGCATGGACTCTTGGGCGGAGCTATTTACTGAATATTTTCCCGAGGAGAATCAGGCAACGGGTTCATATTATGAAACCAAAAAACTGATGTGAAATTTAGGGCTCCCATTTTATACAATTGATGTGTGTGTTTAAAATTGTTTGATCTTTTGGAAAGAAGATGAGAAATGGGAAAATGTAAATTTTGTGATTCCCCCCGATATAAGCCAAGCGAGGGCATGACAAGAATACCTTTCAGTCGTATATGGTATTTACCTATATGCGATAGACGTAAGAGAATGTATCAAAGCGAGAAAATCGCAGAGGCAATGAGGTGGCACGCCGAGAATGAAGCAAAGACAGAGAACTGAGTCATCCATATGATGTTGCGGAGTGGAAAAAATTGAATATCTACATCCAAGATTTGCTGTTGAATCTCGAAATTTTTATCTTGGCTTATGTACTGATTGGTTCAATCCATTTGGGATTTCTCAAAATCATTCATTATGGCCAGTGATTATCACTTCATATAACTTGCCACCTGATATGTGTATGAAGAAAGAGTACTTGTTTCTAAAAATTTTGAATTTGGGACCAAATCATACATGCGCCAGTCTGGATATATTCCTCTGACCTTTGATTAATGAGCTGAAAGAATTGTGTGGTCTATGGTAGTTGAGGCATGCGATGTGTCGTTGAATCATACTTTCAATATAAAAGCCATGTTACTGTGGACGATAAGCGATTTTCTAGCATCTGGAATGTTGTTCGGATGGACAACGCATGGTAAACTGTCTTGTCCAATTTGTATGGATCATACAAAGGTATTTCAATTATCAAATGGTAGAAAGACGTGTTGGTTTGATTGTCACGGAAGGTTTCTTCCTCAGGATCATCCATTACGGAAAAATAAAAAAAATTTATTAAAGGGCAAGCACACTTTGAATAACTATCCTCCACTATCATTGAAAGGCGAACATGTTTTATGCCAGCGAATAAAAACTGTCAATCTTCTAAGAACATCTGAGTGCGGTGGAAACGGTCGTAAAACTAAAGAAGAAGGTTATAGAAGCTGGCATAATTGGCACAAAGAAAGCATATTTTGAGAGTTCTCATACTAGACGGATATTAACCTATGACATAATCTTGATATGATGCATATATATAAGAATATCTTCGATGACATCATTAATATTGTTATGAATGTCAAGGATAAATCAAAAGATACAAATAAGTCAAGGTCGGATATTCCAAATTTTTTCTCTCAAAAAGAGTTGCACGTGGATGGTCGGGGTAATGCTCCATTCTCTATATTTAGATTGAAACAAAAAAAAACCAAAGAACGCTTATTGGAATGTATCAAAAATGATGTCAAAATTCCAGATGGCTACGCAGCAGATTTAGCAAATTGTGTCGATATGGATGGACTGAATTTCTCAGGCATGAAAAACCATGACTGCCATGTTTTTATGAAAAGGCTTCTCCCTTTTATATTTGCAGAACTTTGACCACGAAACGTTCATCTAGCATTATCAGGTATATACTATTAAACATATTTTATTTAATTGGTACATAAAATAATAATAATTATATGTATTAATTACTAGATTGTAATATACGGATTAGAGGATTTTTCCGAGATTTATGCTTCATATCATTGCAACAAAGCCGCACCCGAATTCTGATGGAAAACTATGTCATAATTTTGTGCAATTTGGAGAAAATCTTTGCACCTGCATTTTTCTATGTCATGGAGCACCTACCTATACATTTGTCATACGAAGCTAAATTGAGTGGACCGGTGCAATATAGGTGGATGTATCCATTTGAACGGTTTTTTAAAAAAACCTAAAAGCAAGTCAAAGAACAAACGTTATGTTGTAGGGTTGATTGTTGAATCAGATGTCAATGATGAGATATCTAGCTTCTCCGAGCATTACTTTGCTGCCCATATACGCACCAAAAACAGATAGTAACCATAAAGTATTGTGTTTATTAATTAATTATTTGATTTGTAAGGTTAAGTAATTAAATTTTCGTGCTGAATCGTGTATAACATATATACAGGTCTACTAGATTTGATGAATGTGACGTCCCTATGTATCCGGATCCCGAAGTGCCGGATATATTTACTCACATGGGTCGCTCAAGTGATAAAAGTAAAGAAATATGGCTCTCCGAAAAAGAATACAAATATGCACATACATATGTTTTGCGGAATTGTGAATATTTTCGTCCACTAGAGGACTAAATACTATGAAAACAATTTCATTTATTACATTACAATTTCATTGTAATTAAGCAATATATTATTTTTTCATATTTAATTTTGTAGCATGTTTGAAGTTCACATTCGTTGTACGTATCCATATCTTTTGGAAGATGACATTTTATTAAAAAGAGAGGAAGAGTTCCACATATGGGTTCGAGATTATGTATGTATAATTAATTCATATGTACATATTTTGTTTATATTAATTTTTTTAATTTTAAAATACTAATTACTAAGTAAATATATAATCATAGGTCAGTGCAAACACTTCAACAGATCCACGTGCCTTTCCGATATGGCTCAAGATTTAGTGCAAGACCCGATGAATAAAGTGTTAACTTGGCCGATCTATTTTACAAGAGGTTATATGTTCCACACAAAGAAACATGGACACATGAGAAAGACATGTAACAACGGCATTTTGTCAAGGGAGACAATTACGCAGATACACCTAATGAAGCTTATTTCTATGAGATTTTAACATATATCATTCAACGTGAGTATGTTGGACTCTTAAGTTTGAAGATCACACTTTTTAAATGTGAGTGGTATGATCCTACGCTTTCGAAAGGAAGTCAGAAGTCGGAAAATGGCTTCGTTGATATCTTATCATCAGGGAAGTACTACAAATACGAACAATTTATTCTGGGTAAATACGTAAATAATTAACGATAAATATTTGTTAATTTATATATATTACGTACGTAAAACTCTATAAATTAATTTTTTTTATATAATTAAATAATTTACATTTCATTAATTATGATGTACTAGCCTCTCAAGCAGATCAAGTTTGTTATATTCTTTATCCGCACACCAAATCATCATCAAAACAAACATAGCCCAGTGATCTCAAATTTAATCCCAAATCTAACATTTTGGGGAAATACAAAAACAAAGATGAGATTGACCATTTGCAACAAGAAAATGATGAAGAGGTAACGGTGGTTCAAGAGATAGAAGTGGATCATTTGGTAGAGTTAATCATACCGCAAAAACTGATTTCCATGCCGGAGATACCAAACTAGAAGATGAATTTCAGTGTAATATTTCATCTTTACATGACGATAAGGACGAAGAGATGTAATATATTTGACTTTTTATGTATTTTTTACATTTAATACTTATATATTTTTGTAAAATGTTGTTGTTTACTTAGTAATTGAAGTTTATACAACTAATAATGATGTTATCAATCTTATATAATTCATAGTATTCACAAAAATCATATAATTTAGGGTTTAGGATATTAATTGTGACTACTGTGCCACCACATTGCCACTACATTGGGAATGTGGTGGCAAATTGGTCACAAAAATAAGTTGTAGTCACAAATTGGTCGCTAATTAGCGACCAATATGCGACTGCAGGTTCAAAATTTCTTTTGTTGTCGCACATTGGTCGCAAATTAGCGACCAATTTGCGACCACAATTGTAAATTTACATTTTCCCTATGCATTTTTCACATTTATAACTTATTTTTACAATATTAGGTAAGTACTAACCATTATAGGTGGGAAAATATAAATAAAATCATAAATGTGTTGATGTAAATTTAAGAAACATATGAAGTGTATATAAGTGGTATAAGGTTAAGGAAATGTGTTAAGTGTTTTATGTAAATGATATGTAAATTTGGTAAATGTGCAAACTTTTGTTGTTTACTTAGTTATTGAACTTTATACAACTCATAATGATGTTATCAGTCTTATATAATTCATAGTATTCACCAAATTATTATAATTTAGGGCTTAGGGTATCATTTGTCACTAATCTGCCACCAGTTTGCCACCACATCGCTACCACATAACAAAGATGTAACAGTAATCACAAATGGGTCGCAAATGGGTCGCAAAAACTGTGATAAATTTGCGACCACCTATTAAAATCAGGTTAAAGTCATTATTTTAAAATATAGTCGCAAAATAGTCACAAATATACGACTGATTTGCGATCACTGTGGAAATGATGGGAGTTGAAAATTTCCGAAACTTTTCAACTCCATTTAATAGTAGTCCCAAATTTGGTGGGATTTCGAAAGTTATCAAAAATTCAACTCCCACCAAATTAATTGGTGGTCACAAAACTTTCGCAAATTTGCGACAGATTTGCGACCACCAATTAATTTGGTCGGAGTTTGAAAGTTTTTGGAATATTCAACTCCCACCAAATTAATTGGTGGTCGCAAATCAGTCACAAATTTGCGACTAGGTATTTAATTTTGCATTTTGCCACTGCTTTCCACCTCATGTGTGGTCGCAAATAGTTTCTATAAATACGTGACTCTTTTACCTCATTTTCACACTTCGCACAATCTTCTAACTTTCTAAAAATCTTCTCAAACACATCAGCAAAATATCCATCCAAATAAACCAATACCCAATGGCAAGTAGCGCTAGGTCGTTGAGAAGTCGTGAAAGACAAAAATCCCATCGTTTTCCGGCCATGGTAACTCATCGGCCTCTTTGAACCCCTCACCCACTACTTATAGAGCGGCATCCCGCCTACAACCCCAATATACCTACACTCCTCACATGGTTCCTAAAACCGAACCGTCTAATCGGTGTCGGGAATCGGAGGAGCATGAAGAGGAAGAGGTTCCGCCTTCCGAAACAGAAATGGGGGAACAAACTATCACCTTAGATAGTTTGTTACAAACCCCGGGGCAGGACCAGTACTTGACAATGCTGTCTACAATGCCGACACCAAACACGACCTGGCAAGAATTTTAAAATTATATATTTTATTTTATTTTATTAAAATTATTTATTTATATTTAAAAGTAATATAAATAATAAAATTAGTAAAATTATTAATTATTTAAAATTTATTAAATATTATTTGAAAGTCAAATATTTTAATATGTTTATAATATTAGGTTTGACCGGGACAAAGGGGTTATAACCCGTCAAATTTCAGAAAATTTTAAATAAAAAGTTGACAGCCCCAACTACAGTTGGAAGGTCGTACCAACTGAACGACAAGAGAAATACTTCATCATATTTGCGGTAAGTATATTTTTATTTTTTCTTTTTTATTTAATAAAATTTAATAATTAATAAAGTAATATATTTTAAATTTGCAAACAATCGTACACATGGGTTCCTATAATCACCTCGATTGTACGGAAATAGTTTGAATCCGTCTGTGTAAGACGGATGAAAAGGATGGTGAGCACGGTTCATACAACCGGCAAACGTCCAATGTGGATTTCCCCTAGTCTGTACAAAACAATGTCAGACTACAGTAAAAGAAAACATCGATTTTCTGACGACGAAATTCGTCGGCAATCCATCGGAAAGAGCAATCCCATCGACTTTCCTACCAAAGTGATCCCTTGGGACTATTTCGTCGAGACTATTTTTTTGGAAACCAATTTGCATTGGGAAATTTTTTGGAATTACCGACGGGTTTGTGATAAAGAGAGACGTCGGCAAATGCCGATGGATATTCGATGGGTCACTTCCATTGGCAATTACCAAAGGGCTTTTAATACGTGTAGCCGTTGGAAAATGCTGACGGATATTTGATGGGATCGGTCTATCAGCAAGTACTGACGGGTTTACGATAAAAGTTGTCGTCGGCAAATGCTGACAGATATTCGATGGTCTAGTCCGTCAGAAATTATAGACGTAATTTGCAATGGATTTAGTCAGTCGGGACGTCCACGACTTCTGATGACCGGTGTCGTCGGGAGTCACAACCGATGGTATATCCCAATGGTTTGCACCCGTCGAGAGTGAACCGACGATATCGCGATGAAATAAGCTTCCCGATGGACACAATTCTGTCGGCAATTTTTCGACGACTACATCCATCGGAAGTAACCAAAAAATTAAAAACAAATTTGAATAATTTTTTTTAAAAATTATTCATTAAATATTTTTAAAAAATCTATTTATTTTGAAAATAATTTTTTTAATTATTAAATTTAATTAGTATTTTTTTAAATATTTAATAAAAATATAAAAACAATTAAATGAAAATAGTATTTCTAATTATAAATATAATAATATTTAAGGTTTAATTGTTTTAAAATCTACAAATTACATCGGAGGAGGAGAAGAAGGAGAAAAAAATTCATCGAGGAATTTGGTTTTCATAATTTCTACAAAATATTTAAGCTTTGTCATCTCTATCTCAATGGCCGCCATTTTTTTTTGAGTTGTGCATTCTCCTCATTTGCAGCCGCAGATGTTGCACCACCGGTATTTGCAACTCTCCCGAGACCTGGATGACTATCCTTAGAAAATGGTACTTTTTGTGAAAACAAAAAAATATTATTAAACAAAATTAAAATACTAAATATAAAAATAAATAAAAAGAGAAATCAAACTTACATCAACGAGACGGTTAATCTCCGAACTAGGCAATTCGCCGACCGAAGATGAACAACCAACTTGAAACTGCTGAGAAAAATATCACTTTTTTCTTTTTCACTTTTTCGATGATCTCACTAACGAGACCATCTTGGATGCGACCACTCTTTTTGTTCATGTGGATGGCCTTGAGAAGTTGCAAGTGATCTAGAGGAGCTCCAAATTCTTGTGCCTAAAAGTAAAAAACACAATACTAAATTAATATTTTAAAAATTTTCAAATAATAATAAATAAAATTAATATAATAATAAATTTACCAATTGAATAGCTCATTTCAGAAAACTAGGCGAGCCATCATTGTGAATGTAAATGCCTTTGCCTCCTTGGTCGCTCTTCCAGGTTCCTGAATTAGTCCTCGAGATGGCCTCAACGCTAGAAGATTTCCAGTAACGAATAAAGTCATGCCAAACCGACTCATTCAACCCTCTTGGTTTGTTTTTTCCCTTTTTCCACTTTTGCTTCCACTCGTTCATGTAGCTGGAAAATTGTACTGCGGCCTCTTTTTGAAAAGCTTCTTCTACCAACTTTGTGTTCATGGGATCCCATGTAACTTCTTACTGCAAAATTTACTTATATATTACTAAAAAACTATTTAAAATAATTACATATTTAAAAATAAATTAACATACTTCGAACGTCCTAAACCAAATCTGACGTTCTTCGTACGAAATATCTCTAAATTTTGTATATGGTTTGTTAAAAAGAAAATAAAGCATCTTTAATATAGAATTGCTTATTCCGTTATTTGAAATACCAAACCTATAAATTTTTATTAGAATAATGTTAAACTAATTATTTTAAATATAATTATAAAAAAATTAATTTACCATATCGAATTCCCTTGATGTCTGGGATCGAGAAAAGTAAGAAGTTGACGACGAAGCTGCTGAACCAATTCTTCAATTGTCATTGGTCGACAAGAATCATTTTCAAATTCTAGAACTTGAGTTAGTATAAAACTCGGAGTAGACGACTCACCACATCTTTGGTATTCTTGATACAACCTTAAACATTATGATTGTGATATTTTATTAGTCTATCTACATTTATTATTTGCCATTTTATAATCGAAAATCAATTTTAAAATATCAAAAAAACTTTCTCCAAAAAAGTAGGTTTCGGAGACTTGTGTTATGTGGAGACTTGGTTAGAGTTTAGTGTTTTTTAAATTATTTTTTCACATACTTGACCCAATATTAATGTAAAATAAAATAAGAAATAAAATAAAATATTAATATTAAAATAAAATAAAAGATAAGAAAATAAAATATGTTCATATGAACCTATTAAAACCAAATTGTGAAATATTAAATACGTAACTTTAGTTTCTAATTTTCACCACATATTATAAACTTTTACACGATAATGGTCAAATTCGTGGCATTTAAAAAGCTTTTTTACGGTAAAAAATGATATAGTTAGAAGTAATAAACGACAATAGTATGGTAAATATGAACATATGATGATATGTTAAATGATTTTTAAAATTAAAATATTTGTAAAAGTTACAAAAAATTGAAAACACGCTAAAAGTAAAAGTGTTTCTTTTCTTATCTCAATAAAACACATATAAAAATCATGCCTTTACATATAGAAAATAATGATAGTGCAAAATTTAACAAAAAATTTAATTACACATTTATCATATCCATATTTATAAGATATATTTATTATTTATCTATTTTAATTTTAACCGATAGGAATACATTATAGGGGGGCATTTGCAAAATTGAACTAAAAGTTGCCTTCAATTGCAAGTTTAATCCATTTAAACTTATTTTTGCAAAACTAACTTTTTATCTCTTTTCTATCCATCAATAATAATTTTGTTTACAACTTTGTCATTACCTTAAAAAAGAACAACAGAAAGACCATTATGAACAAATGTTTCAAAAATATTACGAAACTTTCATCTTTTTCACTGCACAAAATCACCATTGTCGTGGTTGTTGGGAGCTCTTAATTCCATCGACACACCCACCATTTACCTCTATTCCTTTATCAAATCTCATTCATCTCAACCTCTTTCATTTTCTCTCACATTTTCTTCCAATTTCTCTCTTCACACTACATTCAAAAGCTTCCAAGTTTGCAAAAATTCATCATTATCCGTTAAAACAAGCTTCTGTGAGTCTATATTGGTCATCCTTTAAGTCGTTTAGCTAAAAAATCAAGACTGATGGTTAGTTTTCTTGTTTTGGCTTCAGTTATATTTTTCCAGTTCATACAGTTACGAGAAGTCTACTTTGTAATATATCTACAAAGCAGACTTCTCTAGCATACTTTGACAAGTCTGCTTTGCAAATAAAATACAAAGCAGACTTCTTGAAGTCTGCTTTGATCGGAATAAATATCTGTTTAACCGGAATAAACTATTTTTCTCACTGAAGCAGACTTTCCGTGAAGCCTTCTTTGATTGGAATAAACCGTTTTTCTCACCAAAGCAGACTTCTCCAGAAATCTGCTTTAGTGAGAAAAATAGGTTATTCCGACTGAAACAGACTTCTCGAGAAATCTTCTTTGGTGAGAAAAACAGTTTATCCGGACTGAATGAGACTTCTAGAGAAGTCTGCTTTGTTGAGAAAAAACAGTTTATTCCGGCTGAAGCATACTTCTCGAGAAATCTGCTTTGGTCAGAAAAATAGTTTATTCTGGCTGAAGCAGACTTCTCAAGAAGTCTGATTTGGTGAGAAAAATAGTTTATTCCGGCTGAGGCAGATTTCTCGAGAAGTTTGTTTTGATCAGAATAAATTGTTTTTGTTACCAAAGAAGATTGAGAAGTGTGCTTCAGTGAGAAAATTTAGTATGCGTACGATGATCTAATCAAATTCATTAATTTGTACTGTAGATAATGGTCCAAATCTATGTTTTTGTGGGGAGTGTACTATGACAGAGACTTGGAATTTTTCTGTGGATAATATAAGAGAAGGTAAAATGTTTGTAATTGAGTATGATTGCAAACATCAAGAACTTGTCGAAATGATACAAGATGATTACGGATTCGATAGGCAATATGATGTGTTGGAGATAAGTTATGTTTTACCACCTGGGTTGTTAGATAAAATGCCATGCGATACTCCTCCTATGAAAGTGACAAACAATAAACAAGTTCGTAACTTGGTTGAGCTATGCAAAAATCATGTTATACGTCTTTGTGTCTCTATGAAGCGTGAAAATAATTCGTCTAAGGGTGATGATGTCTCTGATGATGATGAATATTTAGTTGTTACTGAAAATGAGAATAAATTTTACTCGGAGGTTGACGATTACAATATTTACAGTAAATTGAAAGATGAAGATATTGATGAAGATGATGATAAATTTAGTTTTAGTGTTGAGGATCTCAAAAAAGGAAGTTGCGAGCAAGGACAAAGGTTAACTCTTGGATGTGTTGAAAATCTAAATGTGAACCAGAGTTTTCCTTGCAAGGCTGATTCGGTAATCACATTTGCGTAGGATGTTGATTATGCAGCAATTCGGTTTAAAGGTTTATAAGTCATCGAAGCAGTTGTGTGTGATAATATGTCACGTCAAAGATTGCGCATGGAAAGTTTGAGCTGTGGTCAAATATAGTGAATCTAACACGTTTTGGGTGACGAAGTATGTGCAAGATCATAAATGTTCAGTAACGAACAGGTTGAATGGCCATAAACAAAGTACTCCAAGATACATTGCTCAGATCTTTATGGAGCGAGTTGGAATAATTGATGGAATTACTCCAAAACACATCAAAGACTTAATGAAGGTAATATTTGGTATTTCTATGGATTATAAGACTGCATACAGATCATTAATATATGCTCAATAATTGGTAAGTGGAACAGCCAAAGATGGATATGACAAATTGCCTGCATAATTGCAATCCATTCAGCAAACCAATCCGAGTACGGTTACTACTATTGAACTCGATGAGCATAAAAGATTTAAATATTTTTACATCACATATGGAGCCTTTTTGGATTTGAATATCTCTGAAGAGTTGTAGTGGTTGATGGGTCCCATCTCACTGGAAAGTACAAAGATGTTTTGCTTGTTGCAACTGCACAAGATGAGAATTTTCAGACATATCCACTTGCTTTCGGGATTGTTGATTATGAGAATGATGATTCGTGGGAATGGTTTTTTATGAAACTTTGTTGTTGTATATCAGATGAAAATCCGTTGGTTATAGTTTCCAATAGACATAAATCCATAATTAATGCAAGCACACGTGTTTTTCCGCAAGCGAAACAAGGAATATGTTATTATCATCTACAAAATAACATAATCCCGAAGTTCAGGGGAAGACATTTATTGTACTTGGTGAAAGGTGTTACATATGCATTTACGATGACAGAGTTTAACCGTTACATGGATGAAATACGAAAAAGTGAACAGTAACCTTGCAGATTACTTAGACAAAGCTGACGTACATCTTTGGTCATGGGTTTACTTCCCAGGGGAGAGATATAACATAAAGACAAGCAATATTGCAGAATCTATCAATTGTGCCTTAAAAGGAGCACGTGGGTTTCCTATTTCGTATTTGCTTGAGTACATACAGGAAAAGCTTGGAAATTGGTTTTGTAGAAGACGTGAGGCCGCTATGAAACTACAAATACTGCACTCTCGAGAAGTTGAATATTTTGTGCCCATACGTTAACACGATGCACTCAAGCTAAAGGTGCAACACATTGATAGTTGGGAGTTTTATGTGACAGAAGGTTCGCGAGATTATGTTGTTGACTTACAACATCATAAGTGTGGGTGTCGTGTGTTTGATGTTGAAAAATACCATGTGAACATGCTATTGCAGCTGCGATGACGATTGATATGGATGTGTCTAGGATGTTATCTCCGTTCTACATACGCGGCATATACGCATAATATTTATCCAAAAAATAATGAATTGCAAGTTGTTTCTAAAGCAAGTTGTCTTCCGCCATTTGTCTGACGTCTTCCTGATTGACGAAAAAGTGTAGGTACCAAGCGTTTCTTGAACTTGCGTTGAAAAAAGGAGCGAAGCCAAGAAAAACGCACAAACAATACACTTGCTCAAAATGCAAACAACCTGGGCATAATCGATTGAATTGTGTAGGTCTAGTTTTAGTAATGTTGAGGAGACTAACATTTTTCTTTATATTTGTTTTGTAATATTTTTGTTTTGTATAGCATGTACAATGTGGTGACAACAAAAGTAAAGGAGTAGACTGCACAGAAGTCTATCGAGAAGTGTGCAAAGAATTTTTCCGAGAAGTCTGAAAAGAAGTTTGCCGAGAATTCTTTCGAGAAGTCTGTAAAAAGGTTTGCCGATATAAGTATGTACTTTATGAAACATAGAAACAATCATTTCAATTAATTAGAAGGCACAATGTCATCGATGGTGTGTTACAAAAACATCTAACAGCATCCTGCACCATAATTATAACATATACATTGATTACAACAACATCCAACACAACTAATTATGTCATAATACTAAGTCATACTACTAAGTCATACTAAGTCATATTACACACCACCCATAAATGTCAAGCAGATCATGCGACCTTTCCTCTGTCCCACATTGATTAGTCTCATCGAAGATCTCGGCAGCTAACTTCTCTCTAATAGCTTTCATGTTTGCATCACATAAGGCACTAGGAAATGGCAATCCAAGCACATGACACTAAATGTACTTCAGTGTAAACACCCCACAGTCTCCACTTTTAATGTTCTGAGTAACTCCATGCCCTTTAATGCGTTCATGTGTGCACTCATCGATAGATATTTACCTTTGTCGTGCTTAGGGGATACCTCATTCAAAAGAGCTGGAATCATCTGAGCAAATGGCTTCACAGGCACGGATATACGAACATTAGACGTGTGATTGATGTCGCTGTCCCATATTATGATGTGACGTATCGGTATTGATATCCACATAGCGACCCAATTGTTACCCATTACATGTAGCGGTGAATATA